>JBBPBX010111802.1:0-10679 GCA_038048925.1 Garcialebias charrua | reverse complement strand
CCACAATTGCATCTCTTGCCGCACAGTTTGCTCCCACTCTCTGGACACCAGGAAGGGGTTCTTCCGTTCCACGGTGTGCTGGTATGTCGTCACCCCGGATGAAATTGTGGAGAACACAAGTGGCTTTCACACACTTCTCCACGCAGAGCCTGACCAAAGATGGAGTGGGCCAGGACCCCGCCGTCACTGGTTCTTCCATACCCCCCAACATCAATGATACGGAACCTGTATTCCAACACGAAAGCTGTTTGCTATGGTCCTGTAGGAGCCCCCAGTAGCAAAAAACCTGCATAGAGAAAGAGTAATTACAATTATTACAGACATGACATTAAACGTACAACATCTGTAATGCACATAATAGAACCTACACACACACACACACACACCTCTATATGTATACACACTAGGATGTGTGGCCAACATCACTCAGATAGACACAATACTGTATGTATGTACTTATGTACACACTCTTCTGTATAAAGAATAATATGTATTTCTATACCGGTGTATATATATATATATGTGTGACACAGACACACAGACAGACATTGGCACTTTTTATCTGTTGTCCCAAAATAGAAAAGAAGAATATGTATTTATATATATATATATAATATATATATATATATTATATGACAGAAAGAGAGACAGATATTCGCGCTATATTTATCTGTTGTTGCAAACAACCAACCGGAGACAGATGGCCAAGCGTTCTTCAGCTGGGATTGCGCGCCTGTAGTTGTCCTGGTAGGTGATGCGGGCACCAACACGAGACAGCAGGTCGTCAAACTGGGCACGGTTGAGACGGAAGTACCGCAAAGCGCTCCTCGTCCATGCGCAGCTCCTGGATTAAATGGTGAAACTCCCCGAATTCAGAACGCCTCTGAATAGTTTCGTGAACCCAGACACGGCGCCTTGCACGTCTTCGGCGTGCCACTAGCAAACATATTAATAAAGCTGCCTCCACATCATCCGCCATTTTGAGAACAGACGACGACAACAACAACACATCAGACCGGAAAGAGAATCACGACGCTCCTCCCACACCCCGCCCCCACGACGCCGCTGCCACGAAGCCGCCGCAACACTACAGTTTGGACACCAGGGGGCAGTGCGTCCACTTCCGTGCGTGAGGAGCGTTTTGGAGGCTGAAAACGCTGCTCTGTGTGAACACACCATAACACAGCAAACGCCTCACTCGGAAAGCCCACCACATGGCAGGTGATCCCACACACCCACTACACAGCTGCTTCAGACTGCTGCCATCAGGGAGGAGACTGAGGAGTCTCCAGGCTCGAACCAGCAGACTGAGAGACAGCTCTGTTCATCAGGCAGTCAGAATGCTAAACACTCTGCCTGCTCTGCCTCCCCTCCCATTTGAACTGCCTTAACACTAAAACTTTCTCACACATTACCACTCAACACAAAGATTTTAACACTAGACTCTGTGTCATCAAACGGGTTTTCACTAAACTCTCGGTCATGTGCTCATACAGTTTGCACTACTTCTCATACTTGCACTAATGTCTGTATTACATCACTGCCTATAATCATAATACTGTTTACATTCTCTGTTTACATTTATTAATACTGTTTACTTTTATTACTACTGCTTACATGTAATTACTACTGTTTACATTTATTTACACTACTCTAATATCTACACCACTGCTGGTACATATACAGTGTGCTCTGAACGGTCTTATTTAGGGATGCCCAATGTGCCTTACTGCATATGCCACTTTTTGCCTCTACAACAACATCAACTACTACCTCATACATATACTGTGTACATTGACTCATACGCTGCTTTGCCACTTTGCAAATGTCAATGCTAGAAACCTTTAGTTTATTTTAGTTATACTTTTTATACTCTTTTTTTATACCACTATGCAAAAAAAACTCAGGACAGTGTTAGTTTTACTATTTTATGCTTATGTCTATTATTATATGTTTCAGTGTTTCAATGTTTAGATGTTTACTGTTGCACCGAGGGACTGAGAGAAACGCAATTTCGGTCCTGTGTATGTCCTGCACTGTACATATTGCAGATCTGACAATAAAGTTGACTTTGACTTTGACTTTGAAATGTAGTTTTATAACAATTACTGGATACATCAATTTGCTTCTTGCCTCAATAAAAGCACTGACCTACTTGTTATTTAAATCTAACCCAAGAGAAAAAGTTTAATTGTTCCCACACATAACATATCTCTAATGGCAAACAAAAACTGTAAACTTGAAAACAGAACAGTTTAGTTAAAATAATTCAACACTGAACACATGCATAATTCAAAAAGAGAGATAGAAAATAATAACTACTGTATTTTTCATCCTGTAAGTTGCAGTTTTTGCATAATTTACATGCCTTGCAACTTATAAGACGAAGTGACATATTTATAGATTTTTTTCCCATATTTATAAACCATAACACTGAAATATGGCCGTTTCATTCATTCTGACTGAAAAAAAAAAAAAACAGTTCATGATATCTATTGTAGTAATTGTATGGCTTGCTGTTGTATCATGTAATAGGAAAACGTGCCTATAATGACAAATTTAAAAAAGTTCAAGACAAAAACAACTGGACTTTATTAATTATACTATTTATTATACTATTATACTATACTTTATTGTTTTTTTATTGCATTTTTTAGAATTCACCATGTCCTGGATGACTGAGAATCTTCACTAGCTATTAATGACTCAATCGGCCTGCCATACTCTCCCCACCTCTCTGCTTGAACCTTCAACCCAGCAGCAAGCTGCACCACGGTGGCGAAATGCAGCTAATTTGACCATTAAAGTGCATTTACTAAGAAAATGACAGACAGAAAAACACCTCTGCTATAATTTTGAGCTAACAAAGAATTGTTTAGGTATTTTTCTTGTTAAATGACGGCGAAACGAGCCGCGCTCCCTCTTCCCGTTTTCACCGCTGAGCAATCACGGTGCACACAGGCACTGAGGCAGCGACACTTTTTTTTTTTAATAAAGCCGATTTAACCATTAAAGTACTTTTATTAAGAAAACGTTAGACTGAGACACCCCTTTTGCTATAATTTCGAGCTAACAAACAATTGTTTAGGTAAATTTCTTGTTAAATGTCGGAAGATAAAGTCGCGCTCCTCTTTCCTGTTTCTTTTTACAGACATGATCAGCCTCGGCCAGCTGTAGGTGCGCGCGCACACTGACTGACGATATGACGTCTTTGTTTTAGCTAAGGTCCTACTTGGAACATAAAATTAGAAAAGATAAATAAATTCACAGACCTTTTTTTAGACGACAGAAAGGGAAAAATATAGTTGTGTAGGTTTAAAAAAATTTAATACCTCGTCAGATGACGTTTATTACTTTTTAATGGCCTTAATTTGTGTTAATTTCATTTACTACCTTTTAATACCTTTTACAACCCCGCGGATACCCTGTAAGTTCTACATTTAGTTTGTTGACTAAATGTTTTAAAACATTGTGCAATCACTGTGCTCAGTTTTTTAATGTATAATGCACTTAAATGTTAAACTGAGTAAAAGTGTAAAAGGACAATTAATTTAATGTAAAGATTTTTATAATTTATTTCTTCTTTGCACTAATACAAAGGAAAAAAGTGGACTTACTGTTCGTTCTATGTAATTTTGGAATGGGTTCACTGGTCTGGCCCCCTTGAGATCAGATTAAGCTGTATGCAGCCCCCAGATCAAAATAAGTTTGATACCCCTGGTCTAAATAAAGGTTGAATGAATGAATATTCCAATTCAGAATAATATTTTTAGATAGAAAAAGGGACAAAGCCAAGAGGAAAGGGTAGTGGCATTACAAAAAAGATCTCTTCACACTTTGTCCTTGTAGGACAAGATTTAAGACATTCAAAAACGCTGCCAACCAAAAGCACATTTAAGAACACGTACATATGTGGCGCAGCACGAGAAAAGTAGGAACAAGTCGGCACACTCTAACTGAGAAAAAAATCAATAAACCTTCAAGTTCTAAGAAATTAGTGAAAATCGTTTTTTTGCTAAATATACTAGTTGAAGTTGTGAAGAAACCATCCCATGCTTTAAAAAACACTTTAGAAGTGTTTAAACTGATAAACTTTTTGTTAGAAATCAGTTTGTTTTCAGAGTAAAAACAAGCCGCAGGGATTTGCGTACTGGGGGCGGGGACACTCACAGCTGATTAACATACGGACTTGTTTGGCTGGTATCGGAGGCTTTGTTATTGGTTTCGGCCAATGTGCAGATTTGAAATGCCTCTTTTCCACCGCTCGGCTCGGCTCGGGTTGGATCGGCTCAGGTCGGCTCAGTTCAGGTCGGGTCACATCTATGTTCTGTTTCCACAGCTTTTTTGTACCCCTTCTGTGGGCGGGGTCCAGAATCCTACTCGTCTTACCACATGGTGGCAGTAGTGTTCCCTCAAGCTATTTACTACAGTACTAGCCACCACTAGAAGAAGAACACAATAAAGGCTTTGACAGAATGTTGTGAAAGAGATGTCATGCTATAATGAGTACCTCATGAGCTGTAATCTTTAAACCCAATTCATAATCCTACCTTGTTGCCTTCTTTAAACCCATGTATTTTCCAATTTAGTATTTTTACAATAAAGATGTATTAAAGCATATTTTATTATTTAGTTATGCACAAGGTGCTTGATAAAGTTGCAAAACCATATTTATCTGAGCTGCTTCAACCTTCCTGCCCTCCCCGATCTCAGATCAGCTGAGCAGTTGCTGCTGACAGTCCTCAAAACTTTTTAAATCTTATTTAAAAACACACATTTATTCCTTGGCTTTTAACACGAGATCTTATCTTTTATGGCATGTTAACACACCTGCAGTAAGACTGGTATATGTATTTATTTTTGTATGCTTTTTATAGTTTTTAATTAACTTGTCTTTTATGTTATTGTACAGCACTTTGGTTGACCCTGTGGTTTTTAAAATGTGCTTTATAAATAAAGTTGATTTAAAACATCACACTGTGATCTTTGAAACTGCCAGAGTTTCCCTGGTAAAGTTGCTGCTGGGTGGTAGATGGTAGATGGATGGTCTGTGAATTCTTTAACTTTAAACTGTCCAAAGGACTTTGGCCACTTTTAATTTTTGACTTTTTTTGTATGACTTCATCCTAGAACCAAATAATTTATAACGTAATAACAGTTGAGCAGATTCTAATAATCTTTATCTTATGATTCTTTAAAGGTCAAATGCAAATGGAAAGTTCTCTTAACTTCCAGTATGGATTTAAACACAATACACACTTCACATTATAAAATAAGTTTAGGAAATTGAATGTTCGAGGACACCACTTAAGAAAATATAACGTTTAATAGGAAAAGTTTGAAGTGACAAACAGAAGTAACAAATTTCCATCTGGTGTCTCACGTCTTCCTCCAGAAGATGACACAGGTTGTTGAATTCTGGCGATTTTCTTCTGTTGACTGTAAAAGAAAAATGTGATTAATTTAGTCCAGAAACTGTTTTTTTTTTTTTAAACAACACAGTGTGATCACAACATGTTCATATACTAAATGTATCCTGTTGGAGTTATTTGAAATAAAATTCAATGTTTTATAGACATAAATGTGTCAAGCTACCTCCATTAATTTTCTCCCTTGTACTTTGTATCACATATTATCAATTCTATCAAAAACCACATAGCTGATATTTTTCAAAAAAATCTAGTGTGATCACAACATGTTCATAGGGCTGTGCGATATGACGATATATATCGTGGGGACGATAGAAACGTGTCTATCGTGCTACTTTCCTTCTATCGTCTCTATCGTGATAAATAAGAATAAAAAAATAACTGTCGCAAAGAAGCTTCATATGGGGTTTTGCGAGATGACGGCGCTGCTTTATGTTGGACGCACGCGCGGGTTTGCAACACATGCTTTACGTTGTTAAACTCGAGAGCAACAGAGCCGCAGGCGCATGAAGCCGGTGTCTCAACCATAGAGTCTCAACAAGGAGAAAACAGCTGCACAGGCAGCCTAAGAAGAATAACTTTTACCAAAAAGAGGGGGAAGCTCACCTTGTTAGCTTCCATTGTTTCGCTCCGCTGAAACTCTGAGACAAAATGGGTCCAGAGGACACGAACCCAGAGTCCAACCGAGTCCGAACTCGGGTCCAGTTAACCAATACAAAACAGACCAGAGACATAACAGAACCGCAATCAAACGCAACGTTTTCTCTTTTCTGTTTCTTGCTTTGTTTACTCAAACTTCAGAGCGGATTTCTTCTTCGTGAGTTTCATTAGCAGCTGTTGTTCTACCGCCACCTGCAGGAAAATTTTGGACCAAAGTAGAAAAGGAGTTGTTTGTTTGTTTGTTAGTTTATTCATTTTATAATATGAAATACAACAATTAACGTATTCATAATAGAAAAAAATAAAAAATAAAATGAAAGGTAGCAGATGAAGAATAAATCTTATTAAATCTGCTCCTTATTCATCTAATAACAGTTCAAACAATATTTTCTATAATAACAAAATAAGTAAATAACTCAGTCAATTTTCAATTCACATATATCACACATTAAATTAGATTCATTTATTTTTTTTAGCAATTCATTTTTTACCAGTTTCTTAAATACAAGGAATGATTTGGCTTCCTTAACATTTGTCATTTGGCATTAAGTCATTCCATAATCGTACTCCTTGAATTAAGGTAGATCTTAGGTAGATCTAGTTTCTACTTTGGTCCAAATTTCCTTGTTCGTTTTGTTCACATTCTTATAATTGTAACTATCTGTAGTAAAATAATAAAATAAAAAAACTTTGGTCCAAATTTTTCCTGTACACACATACACACATCGTGTTGTATATATCGTGATATATATCGTTATCGTGATATAAAAAAGTCCATATCGTGATATATGATTTTTTCCATATCGCCCAGCCCTACATGTTCATATACTAAATGTATCCTGTTGGAGTTATTTGAAATAAAATTCAATGTTTTATAGACATAAATGTGTCAAGCTACCTCCATTAATTTTCTCCCTTGTACTTTGTATCACATATTATCAATTCTATCAAAAACCACATAGCTGATATTTTTCAAAAAAATCTAGTGTGATCACAACATGTTCATATACTAAATGTATCCTGTTGGAGTTATTTGAAATAAAATTCGAATTTTTATAATTTATTTTCGTTGTGCAAGCACAGGTTTTGGAAAAAGTCAAAGCGAAACTACTTTAAATGCAGCATATTTGACCACTACGTGACAATATTAAAGCGTGGTTAAGCTCAGGAGCCCTCGTACTATAAAGTCAGCTATGAAATATATTTTATATCTGTTCATTGAGCTACATTTAAAGACATAAAGCCGCCCGCGCGCCGCGTGTTGCTCGTGGCGAACCTGCTTTTTAAAATCCTGCAGTTTTGAGCAATACGTGATTTTATTAAGGACACGTTCAGCTGAAGACCCATCTTTGCTATAAATTTTAAAAATAATAATTGTTTTTACCGTGTTATTCATGTAAAGTC
Organism: Garcialebias charrua; assembly: GCA_038048925.1. Classification (NCBI taxonomy): domain Eukaryota; kingdom Metazoa; phylum Chordata; class Actinopteri; order Cyprinodontiformes; family Rivulidae; genus Garcialebias; species Garcialebias charrua. Next base: position 3,186 of record JBBPBX010111802.1, on the reverse strand, counting down.
CTGCCGTGATCACTTCCCTCGCTTCCGTGAAAACTGCTCGAGTCTCCTCCTTCCTACTTCCGGAACGGGTGAGCTCGCCTCAGTACCCCTCTGAAACCAGCCCGAAAATCTCAAGAAATCTCGCGCGGAGCAGCACGGAATATCCGGTGGAAAAGGATGAAAGGGGGTCTCTGCGACGCACATATGACGTAACATCCGACCCGAGCCGACCGGTGGAAAAGGGGCAAAAGAAGCACATGGCTACTATAGATTGCCCAGTGAAAAGAAAAGGCGTTTTGCAGGAATACTTTCAGTTTCTGATGGGTGAAAACCTTTTTTTCTTCTTTTTTTTTAGAACACCAAACACCACACTAAATAATAGTTGGTGTTTTATTCAGTAACGTAACATTGTGGATTTGGTCGGCTTTATTTTCCTTATTTAATAAGGAAAATAAAGCCGATCAAAGCTGTCAGAGCTGTCAGCACTTTTTCCAACCGACCCGAGAAAAAAAAAAGCTTTTACTGCGCGTTCGCAAGCAAATAATTTTCCATCCATCCATACATACATAATGCATCCATCCATCCATACATACGTCCATCCATCCATCCACTATCTTTATTTCATTAGACAAAGCAGACACGCGTAATCACCGCGCAATGCGCTCCAGCCGTGGGGTCGGTCTGTGTCCAGCTGCGCATTGCGCAATCACGCGCGTTGGATTGGCTTAGATTTTACAAATCGCAGCAAAGAAACTAAAATTTAAAGCACGATAATAGTGCACCAATTATGCATGTTCAACTGGCCGTTTGAAAAGGTAAAATGTACAGTTAAGATCGGATGGATCAGCAGTTCACGCTGCTGTCAGCTGCTGTCATCAAGAAATGACAAAAAAGCTGAATCGAGCAACATGTTTAATAGCTTTGTTTTTCCAGATAATTTTGCTCTAAAATGTTTTTGTTTATCTTTATGTAAGATTATCTTTAGATTTTTTTTATGTTAATATGTATTTGGTGAAACAAGAAATCTTATCTTTCTTTCTTTGAAATACATTATTTTAATGGATAGATGGATTGATGGATGGATGGGTGGATGGATGGATGGAAATCGACCAGCCCACAAAAGCTTAATAAAAAAGACCTATATGCAAAGATAAGGCCTTTCTGCCCTGATGACACAAAGGTCATGTCCAGCACCAAAACCTTGTGTGACATCTCTAAAATAAGTCTGTGCAGGAGCTTGGTGTGTGTAAAGCCTTATTTTCTTTTGTTATTCCCCTTTCTAACCTCATCAGATGCAACATAAGCATCTCCTGAGTTTACTCAACATCTTCAGATATTATACAAACTTTTCCAGTGTCATCAACTTTATAAAGTGTTTAACACCAGCCACAGCAAGGTTCCAGACAAGACAAGAAAACATAATAGAACAAACCCAAAAAAGCTAAGTCTGGTCCTCTGGACATTCAAAAAACAAAACAAAACAAAGCAAAAAAACAACAACTGTAGAAACGTTTCGTCTTTCGTCCGAAAGACTTCCTCAGTCTGAGAAGCTGTGTTCAGCTCAGTCTTATAAATAGCACCCTCCCACAGTGGATCAACCAGTTGGCTGATGACAGCCGAAACCAGCTGCTCACATGATCAAGGAGGACCATCAGCCTGACGATGGATCGTTAACACCCTGATGGTTGTTTGCTATTCACAGAGGGCTGAGTGATACTAGCAATAACAGCATTGTAAGTGGGGGACAGTTGAACCCGGAGGCCTCCACCTCTGTTTAATGATGGACGGTTACTTTTCACAAAGATGGCCTCCTTTACTCCTCTCTCAAACCATTGTTCCTCTCTATCAATCAGAGAGAGAATATATTTTAGACCGTTTCACCGGATTATTAAGACCTTTAACATTCCAGCTTAGGAATCTGACAGCAGATGATGTTGAGGAAGCTTTCAAATCAACAGCCATGTGACCTGTTGTTCATAATAAGGGTTGTAAAATATTGCCATCCTTCCCAATCCCCGCCCCCACCCCAGGAGGAAAAAAAAAAAAGAACCCCCCCCCACTTGCACTTGGCCCTTCCCCAGATGAAGGGACTGTGCAGACTCCAACAGGAGTCACTAGAAAACTTGTCCTTACGGTCAAATGGCACCACATCACAACCTGTACCAGGTGACTCCCACAGAACTAGCTAAATGAAAAGAAAATTTAAAATATGTAATAGGCACTAATCTGGAAGAGCAAGAACTCTTTAAAAAACAAACAAAAAAAAAAAACAACTAAAAAAGCAGTGATTGATAATAATAATAACTAATAATAATAACATTCCCCAAATGCGAACCAAAGCCCACCATATAATCCAAAACATTAAATCCCTAAATGTAAATAAAACACACTGATTATAATTCTAAACATTAAAACCGTGAACGCAAACAATACACAGTAATTATAATTATAAACATTAAATCCGTGGATGCAAACAAAACACACTAATTATATTTCTAAGCATGAATAATAATAATAACTAATAATACTAACGTTCACTGACTATGAAAAAAAGAAGAAAAAAAAAGCTGGCTAATTATATTTCTAAACATTAAATCCGCGAATGTAAACAAAGCACTCTATGTTTTTAAACACGAATGATAATAATAGTAATAATAACAAATAATTTTAACGTTCCCCGAGTATGAAAGAAAAAGCACACTACAGTAATTACATTTCTACCCATTAAATCCGTGAATGTGAACAGAACACTCTGATTTTTAAACATGAATTATAATAATAACTAATAATATTAACGTTCCCTGGGTATGAAAGAAAAAGCACACTGATTATTATTTCTACCCATTAAATCCGTGAGTGTAAACAGAGCACTCTGATTATATTTTTAAAACATGAATAATAATAATAATAATAACTAATAATACTGACGTTCCCCGAGTATGAGAGAAAAAGCACACTGATTATTATTTCTACCCATTAAATCCGTGAGTGTAAGCAGAGCACTCTGATTATATTTTTAAACATGAATAATAATAATAATAATAATAACTAATAATAATAACGTTCCCTGAGTATGAAAGAAAAGGCACACTGATTATTATTTCTACCCATTAAATCCGTGAGTGTAAACAGAGCACTCTGATTATATTTTTAAACATGAATAATAATAATAATAACTAATAATACTGACATTCCCCGAGTGTAAAA
>JBBPBX010111801.1:0-10679 GCA_038048925.1 Garcialebias charrua | reverse complement strand
TCTTAACAAACAGACCACAGTCCGTGAAGATCCACAACTTCTCCTCCTCCACCATTACCCTCAGCACTGGCTCTCCTCAAGGATGTGTGCTGAGCCCTCTTCTGTTCACTCTGCTCACATATGATTGTACAGCCACACATCCAGGCTGTCATATTGTTAAGTTTGCAGATGATACAGCGGTGGTGGGATGCATCACAAACAATGATGAGTCCAGCTACAGACAGGAGGTGGAACACCTGGAGAGCTGGTGCAAAGAGAATAACCTTCACATGAATGTGAAGAAGACAAAGGAGATGATTGTGGACTTCAGAAGGAACATACACACCCACACCCCACTGAACATAAGTGGATCTGCAGTGGAAGTGGTCTCCAGCTACAAATACTTGGGTGTACATGAATGATAACCTCAGCTGGAGCAACAACACCACCAGCCTGATCAAGAAAGGTCATCAGAGACTCTACTTCCTCAGACGGCTGAGACGAGCTGGTCTGAGCAGCCCAGTCCTCACCTCCTTCTACAGGTGTGCAGTGGAGAGCATCCTGTGCTCCAGCATCAATGTGTGGCATGGAGGCTGCACAGTTGCAGAGAGGAAAGCTCTACAGAGAGTGGTGAAGGCTGCACAGAAGTCTGTTGGAGTCAGTCTCCCCACCATCACAGACATTTACACCTCCAGATGCAGGAAAAGAGCCACCTGCATCATGAAAGACCTCACTCACCCAGCACACTCACTCTTTGCCCCACTCCCCTCAGGACGGAGGTTGAGGAGCATCAAATGTAGAACCACTAGACTGAGGAACAGCTTCTACCCTGAGGCTGTTAGACTCATGAATAAATAAATAATAAGAATAAACACTGCAAAATATCACATCATGCTGATGCTGATCTGTTTTCTTGTTGCTGTGTTCATCTGTGACCATCTGCTCATACAGACTCATGTTCGTGCTGCTGTTTATAATGATGTTTTTCTACTACATTAGGGCTTAGTGTATTACTAGTTGATGTTTTTCTTAGTTAATCCTAGATGTTATTACTGTTTTTCTCTTGCATTTGTTGTTGGATGTAACTGGGACCCTGTGTACATAATCTCGTTTTCATCACATGTACCACATGCGGTGCAAATGACAATAAAGACTCTCTGACTCTGCACCTCCGTATACATCGCATCTATTATGCGTCATCGCTGACGCGTCGCGTATGTTACGCGTCACCGCTGACAACCTGCAGGAGCGTGCACGGAAGGACTTTAACAAGACTAACACGGTAAAAACAATTATTTGTTTGCTGAAAATTATAGCAAAGATCAGAGTCAGAGAGAGTCAGAGTCAGAGAGAATTTATTGTCATTTGCACCGCATGTAGTACATGTGTTGAAAACGAGATTATGTACACAGGGTCCCAGTTACATCCAACAACAAATGCAAGAGAAATACAATAATAACATCTAGGATTAACTAAGAGAGACATCACATCAGCTAGTAATACACTAAGCCCTAATGTAGTAGAAAAACATCATTATAAACAGCAGCACGAACATGAGCAGATGGTCACAGATGAACGCAGCAACAAGAAACAGATCAGTACAGTATCAGTATGATGTGACATTTTGCAGTGTTTATTCTTATTATTTATTTATTCATGAGTCTGACAGCCTCAGGGTAGAAGCTGTTTCTCAGTCTAGTGGTTCTACATTTGATGCTCCTCAACCTCCGTCCCGAGGGGAGTGGTGCAAAGATGTGTCTGAGCTGAACTTTTCCTTAATCAATGCACGTAGTCAAATCAGCTGGATTTAAAAATTTGTTTCGCTACGTGCACCCGCACGGGAGGGAACGCATTTCTTTAAGATTTAGCAAAATAAACACCTAAAAATATATATTTGTTTGCTGACATTATAGCAAAAGTGTTTATGAGCTGAACTTTACCTTAATAAATTAACCTAATTGTCAAATCAGCTGGATTTAAATAGATTCGCTTTGACGGCTCTTCCAAACGTAAAATAAATACGAAATAAATTATAAATAAATCGAATTTTAGCTCAAACATCTCCTAAAGCTAATCAGTTGTAAATGTCCATCCAGTGATTACTTTCTGTAAGTTTCATCAAAATCTGTCTTGTGGTTCTTGAGCTATTTTGCTAACAGTGAAACACTGAGGTAAAAGTAGTTCAGACCTCCAGAGTTCAGGAGGCCGTGTTGCGACAGAGTGAGTCCGACCAGATGAGGCTGCTGTCGGACACATGAGCTGGGAACGGTCGGTGGACCCTAGTGGCCAAAAGTGGTACTGCTACTTTTTTTTTTTTTCAGAATGAATGGAAACGGTTATATCTCAGCCAAAAATTGGTCTAAAAATATGGGGAAAAAAATCCCTAAATATGTGGCTTCGCAGGACGTAAAAATTAGTAAAAAAAAACTGTGATTTATAGGCCAGAAATTACGGTACATTACTTATAGACAATCGGAGTTACAAGGAGGAGTCTTCAAGACCTATCTAGGAATGTTTAACCCTTTAGTTGATGTAAAACATGCAGTGTAGGAACAGGAATACAAACAGAGGAGATACTAATACTATAATTATTCAAATAAAATTGTAAGAATCTCTGCCAGAAAAATAAAAAAATACCTTATTGCAAATGTATGGGAATATATTTGCAGTTAGTGCATATTAGTCTGAGTACAATGTTTAAAAATGAACCCAATATTTAGAAATACATGCATCGTTTTACAGGATTTGGTTCAAGACAGTAAATCAGTGATTATTATCTCTGTTAGCAGCAGGCCACAATCTTTGGCAGGCCATGCCAGCTTTGAATTTGACCCTTCCAGCTCCTTGCCAGCACACCCACACGTCAGTCTTTATGTGAGATCACGCTTACTACGCATGGCATTGTATGACTTTGCACTGCCCACATCGCCGTTTCTTATAGTAAATGACCAATGAGCAGGTCAACCTTCCAGGATGACATATTCAATTCTCAGCTGTTTCACCACGAAGTTTGTATTTCTGTTTCATCTATGATTGTTTTTTTCCTATCAGCTACTTAAGTCAAAAGTCAAAGTCAACTTTATTATCAAAACTGCAATATGTACAGGACATACACAGGATTGAAATTGCATTTCTCTCTCAGTCCCTCGGTGCAACAGTAACCATTTAAACACTAAACAATTAATAAACAAGCATAAAATGAAATAATAAAAGTTTTAGTAGTTTTTCATAGTAGTATAAAAGTATAAAAAGTTTCACCAACACCAAAAACACCAACATTTAATAACCATAATCATAAAATGAAATAGTGTAATACTGTCCTGAGTTTTTTCATAGTAGTTTTTCATAGTAGTATAAAAGTATAAAAAGTTTCACCAACACCAAAAACACCAACATTTAATAAACATAATCATAAAATGAAATAGAGTGTAATACTGTCCCGAAGTATAAAGTATAAAAAGTATATCTATAAAATAAATGAAGGTTCTGGCATTTGACATTTGTAAAGAGTGACAAAGCAGCATATGAGGTTAATGTACACAGTATATGTATGAGGTATTTGATATTGGTATAGAGATAAAGTGGCATTATGCAATAAGGCTAGTAAAAAGAATATATACTGTATATCAGCAGTAGTGTAGATATAAAAAGTCTAGATGTAAACAGTAGTAATAAATGTAAACAGTAGTAATAAATGTAAACAGTAAATGTAAACAGTAGTATGACTATAGGCAGTAATGTAATACAAACATTAGTGCAAATATGAGAAGTAGTGCAAACTGAATGAGCACATGACCGTGAGTTGAGTGAATGACCCGTATTGATGACACAGAGTCCAGTGTTAAAAACTTTGTGTTGTGTGGTAATGTGTGAAAGTTTTTTGTGATTAAGGCAGTACAAGGGGGAGGGAGGGCAGAGCAGGCAGAGTGTTAAGCATCCTGACTGCCTGATGAACAGAGCTGTTATTTAGTCTGCTGGTTCGAGCCTGGAGACTCCTCAGTCTCCTCCCCGATGACCACCCAATTATATAAAAAAAAGTAAATCAAAGCACTGCTGATCACAGATTTGCTATCAAGAAGTCTTTTGAACACCAAAAACAACAGGTTTTGTGTTTGAGACGGAGACTTAAAGTGAACAAATGTTAAAATGATTTTTGTGCATATTGTGTGTGTGTGCTTATGCTTGTATGAGCATGTGTGTAAATGTCAGCTGGCTAGTTACGAGAAGGGATCAGTGAGGGAGTTTTCAGACACTTTGTTTTCAAATAAATGACAGCATGATAAAAGAATGCTGATCCGAAGCAACAGCCTCTGAATCTGTAACATAATAGTAATTTATTTTCTCTTTTTTCCCCCTGAATAAACAAATCTCTTAGGCCAAACTTGTCATCTTTCTGTGGGTTTTGTGAAGCTGCAGCATCTGACTTGACTCACAGGACCTCACTGGGTTTGGATGTGGTATAATTCTTATTGATTTACTGTATACATCTGGCATGTTTTTTGGCTTTTTCTGGCATCATAGTTTGACATTTCTCTGTCTGTGACTGCATAACCAGAACCGTGTTTGTTTTCCTCTTCCATGTCAGTTTCCAGCACGTGTCCATGCTTATCTTCATTTAATATAATTTGCAGTTGTGATAACAAAGAAAAAAGTGTAGCAGCAGTGATTACATTTTTACCATACAATATAGTTCAAAATAATTAACATACATATTAACAGAATTTATATGAAAAACAATATTAACTGTCAGCTGATTTTTTTTTACCACAGCCAAAACTAATTTAGATTACATTTAAACTGACTTGTATGAAAAATAGTACCTGTAACTGTTTAATTATGACCTGATTGGCTAATATGATCCTGGGTTTAAACTGATAAAACAAGGTAAAAGCAGTCATAATAAAAATAAATTAGTTAACATAAAAACAATAAAATGAGGTGAAATTCAACACATGGTGTTAAAGGCCAAGGAGAACAAAGAGGAAGGAGGCCCAAAAGGAGGTCATTCCACCACTTTGGTGCAACGACATCTAAAGCCTGATCCCCTTCCTTTGAGAAAATTAAATTAATTTCATCTAAAAAAGCTAAGTCTGGTCCTCTGGACATTCAAAAAACAAAAAAACAAAACAAAGCAAAAAATTGTAGAAACGTTTCGTCTTTCGTCCGAAAGACTTCCTCAGTCTGAGGTGCTGTCGGTTTCGTCTTTCGGACGAAAGACGAAACGTTTCTACAATTTTTTGCTTTGTTTTGTTTTTTTTGTTTTTTGAATGTCCAGAGGACCAGACTTAGCTTTTTTAGATTTTTCTACCTGGATTATTGAGCATGCATCAGGGTAAATTAATTTCAGTTTTTTTATACAGCGCCAGTCCTGACAGAGGTTGTCTTATGACAATGTACAAAAACATTCACATACATAAAATGTGTATACAGTATATAATATGCATGGATAATCAGCAGCACATATCAACAATCAAGTGGCATTACTGGTGATTCATGAGTCTAGCAGCCTCAGGGTAGAAGCTGTTCCTCAGTCTAGTGGTTCTACACTTAATGCTCCGCAACCTCCTGCCTGAGGGTGCAAAAAGAGTGTGTGCTGGGTGAGTGGGGTCCTTCATGATGCAGGTGGCCCTCTTCCTGCATCTAGGTGTAGATGTGATGGTGGGGAGGCTGACTCCAACAGACTTCTGTGCAGCCTTCATCACTCTATGCAACTGTCTCCAACAGTCTAAGCCTATAGCAGCATAACTAAGAGACAGCTCATGGAAACAAAGTCAACCCTAACTACAGGATTTAGCAAAAAGGAAAGTTTTAAGCCTAATCTTAAAACTGGACAATGTGTCAGCCTCACGGACAGAAACTGGAAGTTATTGGTTCCACTAGATAGGAGCCTGATAACTGAAAGATCTTCCTCCCATTCTGCTTTTGGAAACTCTAACACAAGTAAACCTGCAGTCTGAGAGCAAAGTGCTCTGTTAAGAACATACGGAACAAAAAGATCTGTAATACAAGATGGAGCTAGGCTGTTGAGAGCTTTGTATATATGTTAGAATTAAGGTTTTTAGTTCTAAATTTGACAGGGAGCCAGCTAAAAGTGGAGCAATGTGATTTCTCCTATATAACTCTCATTAAAACTCTGGCAGCAGCATTTTGGATCATCTGAAAACTTTTTAACTATTTATTTGGAAACCCAGAGCAATAAATACTTGCAATAGTCTAGCCTAGATGTGATAAATGCATGGACCAGTTTTTATGCATCATTTTTGGACAAGATGCTTCTAATTTTAGGTGGAGGAAAGCAGTCTTAACGTGGGGGTTAGTAGAGCTGCTGCCAGTTCAAGTATCTCGGGGTTTTGTTCACAAGTGAGGGAAGAATGGAGCGTGAGAATGGCAGATGGATTGGTGCAGCATCTTCAGTATTGTGGACTTTGTACTGGTTTGTTGTGGTGAAGAGCGAGCTGAGCTGTAAGGCAAAGCTTTCTGTTTACTGGTCGGTCTACGTTCCTACCCTCACCTATGGTCACGAGCTCTGGGTAGTGACCGAAAGAGTGAGATAATAATAATAATAATAATTAAAGCCGCAAGCGGCGTTGAGGCCCGAAGCAGCTTAGCGCCGCTCCGGCCTTATTGTGGTGAGCATGGGAACTCTAGCTAGTCCGCCCAGTCGCGATCATGGTGCGCATTTGCCAAATATTCAAAATCACATGCAAACTCCAGAGCTCTAGCATCGCCTGTTGGTCTTGTATTCGCCATGCTGCCACAACCACGCCCACATCCTCCAACAAAACCTTCAAGCGTTTTAAAACACATCAGATCAATGTATTATCTGTCTTCTAGCACAGGATCATCTTGACTATGTCAAGGGCGTGAGAGATAGAGTGGCTTTAAACCACCAGAAAGGTGTGAAATTTATGACCAAAACTACCTTTTGATCCAAAATGGCCGACTTCCTGTTGGTTTTGGACCAGGGTTCCAAGATACTTTTTTGTAGGTCCTGACAATTTACACATGTATACCACGTTTCATAATTCTGGGATAAAGCATGGCTGGGGGCTGATTTTTAAACTAAATTCTAGGGGGCGCTCTGGAAGAATCAGGCCACGCCCACTACATATTGGACTGCAGTCCTGTCGAGGGATGGATAAATATAGATCTTAGTGAATTTGGTGCAGCTGGGAGCTTATATTAGGAAGTTATTTTAGCTTGATGTTTCATGGAGAATGGCCAGATTTGAGGCTTGGCCACGCCCACATGCTTTGACATAGAAAAATTCTTTTGATAACTTTTGACCTTCAATGCCTCAAGGTAGTGTTGACCGAGTTTGACGCCTGGATCTCGAAAGCTCTAGGACGAGTTCGCTCAGATATGACGTCAATGAAATAGACCAAATTATGACTTTGACCTAAAATGGCCGACTTCCTGTTGGCTTTGGACCATTGCTCCAAGAGACTTTTTTGTAGCTCCTGATGAGATACACATGTGTACCAAGTTTCATTATTCTGGGATAAAGCATGGCTGGGGGCTGTTTTTTTAAATATTCTAGAGGGCGCTGTTGCGGAATTAGGCCACGCCCACCAAGTATTGCAATGGAATCCTGCAGGGGGGTGAACAAGGATCGATGTCAGTGAGTTTGGTGAAGCTGGGAGCTTATATTAGGAAGTTATTTTAGCTTGATGTTTCATGGAGAATGGCCATATTTGAGGCTTGGCCACGCCCACATGCTTTGACATAGAAAAATTCTTTTGATAACTTTTGACCTTCAATGCCTCAAGGTAGTGCTGACCGAGTTTGACGCCTGGATCTCGAAAGCTCTAGGACGAGTTCGCTCAGATATGACGTAAATGAAATAGACCAAATTGTGACTTTGACCTAAGGCCACGCCCACATGCTTTGTCATAGAAAAATTCTTTTGATAACTTTTGACCTTCAATGCCTCAAGATAGTGCTGACCGAGTTTGACGCCTGGATCTCGAAAGCTCTAGGACGAGTTCGCTCAGATATGACGTAGTTGATGTTTCATGGAAAATGGCCAGATTTGAGGCTTGGCCACGCCCACATGCTTTGACATAGAAAAATTCTTTTGATAACTTTTGACCTTCAATGCCTCAAGATAGTGCTGACTGAGTTTAACCCCTGGATCTCGAAATCTTAAAGCCGCAAGCGGCGTTGAGGCCCTCGCAGCTTAGCGCCGCTCGGACCTTATTGAGGCGACCGCGCGAGCTCCAGCTCGTCCGCTCGGTCGCCATTTCGAAGTCTCTCGTGTCTACTCCGCACCAGGGGTGCACACGCACAATAAATCTGGTTCAGATCGGATGATGTATCACTTAGATATAACTATAGAAGTAATGTAGGGGGCGCACTTGAGTCAAATGTTAGCCCACCATATCAATGTGTCCACAAGGGCTCACTGATGATGATAAATAAATATGGTTCAGATCGGATGATGTATCACTGAGATATAACAGTTTGAATAATCTAGGGGGCGCTCTGGAGTCATATGTTAGCCCACCATATCAATGTGTCCACAAGGGCTCACTGATGATGCACAATAAATCTGGTTCAGATCGGATGATGTATCACTGAGATATAACTATAGAAATAATGTAGGGGGCGCACTTGAGTCAAATGTTAGCTTACCATATCAATGTGTCCACAAGGGCTCACTGATGATGCACAATAAATCTGGTTAAGATCGGATGATGTATCACTGAGATATAACTATAGTAATAATATAGGGGGCGCTATGGAGTAAAAATTTACATACCATTATCAATGTGTGTCGAAGTGTTCACTGATAAAGCACAATAAATCTCGTGCAGATCGGATAATGTATCACTAAGATATAACTGTAGTAATAATACAGGGGGCGCTATGGAGTAAAAATTTACATATCATTATGAATGTGTGTAGAAGTGTTCACTGATGAATCATAATAAATCTCGTGCAGATCGGATAATGTATCACTAAGATATAACTGTAGTAATAATATAGGGGGCGCTATGGAGTAAAAAATTACATAACATTATCAATGTGTATAGAAGTGTTCACTGATGAATCACATTAAATCTCGTGCAGATCGGATAATGTATCACTAAGATATAACTGTAGTAATAATATAGGGGGCGCTATGGAGTAAAAATTTACATACCATTATGAATGTGTGTAGAAGTGTTCACTGATGAATCATAATAAATCTCGTGCAGATCGGATAATGTATCACTAAGATATAACTGTAGTAATAATATAGGGGGCGCTATGGAGTAAAAATTTACATACCATTATCAATGTGTATAGAAGTGTTCACTAATGAATCACATTAAATCTCGTGCAGATCGGATAATGTATCACTAAGATATAACTGTAGTAATAATATAGGGGGCGCTATGGAGTAAAAATTTACATACCATTATCAATGTGTGTCGAAGTGTTCACTGATAAAGCACAATAAATCTCGTGCAGATCGGATAATGTATCACTAAGATATAACTGTAGTAATAATACAGGGGGCGCTATGGAGTAAAAATTTACATACCATTATGAATGTGTGTAGAAGCGTTCACTGATGAATCATAATAAATCTCGTGCAGATTGGATAATGTATCACTAAGATATAACTGTAGTAATAATATAGGGGGCGCTATGGAGTAAAAAATTACATAACATTATCAATGTGTGTCGAAGTGTTCACTGATAAAGCATAATAAATCTTGTGCAGATCGGATGATGTATCACTGAGATATAACTATAGAAATAATGTAGGGGGCGCACTTGAGTCAAATGTTAGCCCACCATATCAATGTGTCCACAAGGGCTCACTGATGATGCACAATAAATCTGGTTCAGATCGGATGATGTATCACTGAGATACAACAGTTTGAATAATCTAGGGGGCGCTATGGAGGCTATTTGCTAATTAACATAAACACCTTTTCAAGGGGTGGGTAATGATCGATCATAATGATTTTGGTACTCCTCAGATCAAATCTGTGGAGTTTAGAACCAAACGTATGGTGACGGCGTTACGTCTTACTTCGCCACGTCACCACGCCCACTTGCTCCACCCAAAACGAACAGTGCTGGAAAGCTTGTTACACCACCATGTCTTCGGTGACTGGATACAATGTCACGCTGATTAGGTAACAGGGATCCGTTATGGACCGTTCAACGTAAAACTTTACACTTCCTGTTGTCAGGGGGCGTGGCTTAAGTGATGTCATGATTTGACCATACAGTTTTGCAGGGGACCGGATGTGGGTCAATCACTGAAGGTTTGATGTATTAGACAGTTTTCGTGTAAGAGCTGTAAGCGTTTCGTTTTTCATGGCGAGATGTCCAACTTTGAGGTCTGGCCCCGCCCCTTCAGCATGCATGAAAACGCACAGTTTTGATAACATTTGTTCCCCCGTGCCTTATAAAGAAACTGGCCAAGTTTGAATCAAATCGAGCGAAATCCCTAGGAGGAGTTCGTTGAAATGCAGAGGCTGTAAACGGCCAAAAAGGGGTGAAAATTTGGTCATCGTTCCAAAATGGCCGCCTTACCATTTATCGTACAACATTGGTGCCAGAGAGTTTTCTGTGCATCTTGGTGAGTTGGACAAGTGTACCAAATTTCATGATTCTACGTCAAACTAAGGTCAATGCGGAGGGTATTTTGAATATTTCTAGGGGGCGCTCTTGAGCCGTTTCTGTAGCGATTTGCTAAT
>JBBPBX010111800.1:0-10679 GCA_038048925.1 Garcialebias charrua | reverse complement strand
TGGTGTCGGAGCTGCACCTGAAGCTATTGGAGCTGGAGCTACGTGCTGTGCTAACTGGGCTACATCGGATCTAATGAACAAACCTCTTCGGATAATAGAGCTGATTGCTGCAAGCTGCTGAAACCGTGAGTTCTGTTCTAATAACTGCTGATCTGGGTGCTGCACTGCTGGTCCACAGCCACCATCGTTAGGCCTGTGAGCCTCGTGGAAGGGCCACGTGGTTCAGCAAACAAACCAGAGACCTGCTACCATTAGATTACAAGCTCTGCAAGTATGACGAGAAGTAAAAGACCAAAGTCACCAGTCTCTGTAAATATGAGAAATATAGGACAAAAATCACCAGACCCAGAGGGAAACAACTCAGTAGAAATGCAAGAATTTAAAGAATCACTCAACTTTATGAGTGGACAAATAGAAAATGTAACAAAAAAAATGGATTCCCAGGCCGATCTGGTGAAAGAAATAAGAGAACTGAAAGAACTGATAATTAGCAAAGACAATAAAATTGCTGAACTAGAACGAAAAATAGAGGACTTGGAACAATACACAAAGCAAGACAACGTGGTGATCTCAGGACTTGATATTAGTAAGTGTCAGACAAATGCAAGAAATCTTACCAACGAAGACCAAACTGAGAATGCATCTCAGGAAGAACAAGAGACTCTGGAGGAACATGTAGTTACTTTCTTACAGGAAAGGAACATTAACATAAACTATGGGGACATTTCGTTCTGTCACACCCTGCCCAGTAATTCACCAAGATTCAAACCGTCAGTAGTCGTCAAGTTCTATAGCAGGTATACAAAAAACTATGTTATGCAAAATAGAAGAAATCTGAAGGGAACAGACGTTTACATAAATGAACATCTTACCAAAAAAATGGAAAAATTGCAAAGGAAGCAAGGTGGTTAAAAAACAAAAACAAAATACATTCAACATGGACAAGAAATGGATACATCTTTATCAAAACAAAGGAAGGGTCTCAGCCTAAAATGATAAAAGAGCTGACGGATCTGGATGAATTCAGGAGATGAAAAATTACAAATGGATAAAATATACAGTGAAATGAACAAATACATTAGAACATGACAACATACGAAGACTCAGAACCTAAAATATATAATGTTGAAAATGTGATTGATGCAAATTTTTTCCCTGTAATAAAAGATAGCGAATATTATAATGAAGAGCAGTTTAATGACATCAATATATCAAAAGGAGTTCTCTCTATTATTCACTTTAATAGCAGAAGTATAAATGCAAACATATCCAAAATAACAGATTACTTAAAACAGTTAAATAGAACTTTTACAATAATAGCGCTGTCAGAGACATGGCTCAATGATGATAACACAAGTAATATTCACATCGAGGGGTATGAATTATATCATATGAACAGAAATAATAAAAGAGGTGGTGGAGTCGCTCTGTTTGTCAATAATGAAATAAAATGTAAATTAAATAGTGAAATGTCAATAACAGTTGATAATATTATGGAAATGATAACAATAGAAATAATAAACAAAAATGATAAAAACATAATAATAAGTTGTGTATATAGATCACCAGGAGCAAATATAGAAATATTCACGGATAAAATCTTGGAGCTAATGGAGAAGAGTTTTAATAAAAATGTTTTTTTGTGTGGAGACTTTAACATTGATATGGGAAATAAAACAGATTCAAATAACATAAGCACATTTATAAACTCAATGTACAGTTTAAATATGTATCCAGTGATATCAAAGCCAACAAGAATTACAACTCATAGTGCCACAATAATTGATAATATTTTCACAAATATAACAAATGGGGACGTGATAAGTGGTATCTTAACGACCGATTTAAGTGATCATTTACCAGTTTTCACAATCTATAAAAATGATCAAAGCATCACAAAATAATAATAATAATTAATAATTTGTCACATTTTGTCATCTGTGTATGTTTCCCATACTTGACAGACGAAATTGGTCTTCTGCCTTTAACCCAACCACCACCAGGTGGTGCAACGAGCAACGTAGTCGCGCTCGGGGAGCTGGAGAATTAGATGTGCACTCATAGACACCCCAAGGTGTGTAGTGGCCGGGGCCGGGGCGCGAACCCGCGTCCTTCGGGTCCCAAGTCAAAAGCCCTGCCACTACACCATGCGTCCTTCGGGTCCCAAGTCAAAAGCCCTGCCACTACACCATCTTGGCTCCAGCAGTCACAATGAAGAAAAAGATCATAAACACGTCAAAAAAAGTTTTGGAAAAATTGAAAGAGGATCTAGATAAACAAGACTGGAATGATGTGTATGTTGATGATGCGAACAGAGCATATGATGAGTTTATGAATATCCTGGAAGCTCTGTATGAAAAGAATTGTGTGCAAACAAATTACACAAAGAGAAATACGATTGATCAACCATGGATGACAAAAGGGTTGAGAAATGCTTGTAAAAAAAAGAATTATTTGTATTCATGTTTCTTGAAATTGCGAAGTCAGAGCGCTGAAGAAAAATATAAAAAGTATAAAAATAAATTAGTAGGGATTATAAGGAAACATAAGAAAGAATATTGTGGGGAGGGGCCAAAGGGGTCGGGTGCAATGTGGGATGGGTGGTGGCCGAGGGCGGGGACCCTGGCGGTCTGATCCTCGGCTACAGAAGCTGGCCATTGGGACATGGAATGTCACCTCTCTGGTGGGGAAGGAGCCTGAGCTAGTGTGTGAGGTTGAGAGGTTCCGACTAGAAATAGTCGGACTCACCTCAACGCATGGCTCTGGCTCTGGAACCAGTTTCCTTGAGAGGGGTTGGACACTCTTCCACTCTGGAGTTGCCCCTGGTGAGAGGCGCCGAGCAGGAGTGGGCATACTGGTTGCCCCCCATCTTGGTGCCTGTACGTTGGGGTTCACCCCGGTGAACGAGAGGGTAGCCTCCCTTCGCCTACGTGTGGGGGGACGGGCTCTGACTGTTGTTTGTGCCTATGCACCAAACGGCAGCTCAGACTACAGAGAGAGAGAGAGAGAGAGTCTTTATTGTCATTTGCACCGCATGTGGTACATGTGATGAAAACGAGATTATGTACACGGGGTCCCAGTTACATCCAACAACAAATGCAAGAGAAAAACAGTAATAACATCTAGAACTAACTAAGAAAAACATCAACTAGTAATACACTAAGCCTAATATAGTGGAAATAAACAGCAGCACGAACATGAGTTTGTATGAGCAGATGGTCACAGATGAACACAGAACACAGATGAACACAGATGAACACAGCAACAAGAAAACAGATCAGCATCAGCATGATGNTGGGCTCACCACCTGTGGGAGGGGCCAAAGGGGTCGGGTGCAATGTGAGATGGGTGGTGGCCGAGGGCGGGGACCCTGGCGGTCTGATCCTCGGCTACAGAAGCTGGCCATTGGGACATGGAATGTCACCTCTCTGGTGGGGAAGGAGCCTGAGCTAGTGTGTGAGGTTGAGAGGTTCCGACTAGAAATAGTCGGACTCACCTCAACGCATGGCTCTGGCTCTGGAACCAGTTTCCTTGAGAGGGGTTGGACACTCTTCCACTCTGGAGTTGCCCCTGGTGAGAGGCGCCGAGCAGGAGTGGGCATACTGGTTGCCCCCCATCTTGGTGCCTGTACGTTGGGGTTCACCCCGGTGAACGAGAGGGTAGCCTCCCTTCGCCTACGTGTGGGGGGACGGGCTCTGACTGTTGTTTGTGCCTATGCACCAAACGGCAGCTCAGACTACAGAGAGAGAGAGAGTCAGAGAGTCTTTATTGTCATTTGCACCGCATGTGGTACATGTGATGAAAACGAGATTATGTACACGGGGTCCCAGTTACATCCAACAACAAATGAAAGAGAAAAACAGTAATAACATCTAGAACTAACTAAGAAAAACATCAACTAGTAATACACTAAGCCTAATATAGTTGAAATAAACAGCAGCACGAACATGAGTTTGTATGAGCAGATGGTCACAGATGAACACAGATGAACACAGCAACAAGAAAACAGATCAGCATCAGTATGATGTGATATTTTGCAGTGTTTATTTTTTATTTTATTTTTATTTATTCATGAGTCTAACAGCCTCAGGGTAGAAGCTGTTCCTCAGTCTAGTGGTTCTACACTTGATGCTCCTCAACCTCCGTCCTGAGGGGAGTGGGGCAAAGAGTGAGTGTGCTGGATGAGTGAGGTCTTTCATGATGCAGGTGGCTCTTTTCCTGCATCTGGAGGTGTAAATGTCACCCACCCTTTTTGGAGTCCTTGGAGGGGGTATTGGAGAGTGCGCCTCCTGGGGACTCCCTTGTTCTACTGGGGGACTTCAACGCTCACGTGGGCAATGACAGTGAGACCTGGAGGGGTGTGGTTGGGAGGAACGGCCCCCCTGATCTGAACCAGAGTGGTGTTCTGTTATTGGACTTCTGTGCTCGTCATGGATTGTCCATAACGAACACCATGTTTAAGCATAAGGGTGTCCATATGTGCTCTTGGCACCAGGACACCCTAGGTCGCAGTTCGATGATCGACTTTGTTGTCGTCTCATCTGATCTGCGGCCGCATGTCTTGGACACTCGGGTGAGGAGAGGGGCGGAGCTGTCAACTGACCACTACCTGGTGGTGAGTTGGCTCCGATGGTGGGGGAGGATGCCGGTCAGACCTGGCAGACCCAAACGTATTGTGAGGGTCTGCTGGGAACGTCTGGCAGAGTCTCCCGTAAGACGGAGCTTTAACTCCCACCTCCGGGAGAGCTTTGAACACGTTCCGAGGGAGGCGGGGGACATGGAGTCCGAGTGGGCCGTGTTCCGCGCCTCTATTGTCGAGGCAGCTTATCGGAGCTGTGGCCGCAAGGTTGTTGGTGCCTGTCGTGGTGGCAACCCTCGAACCCGGTGGTGGACACCGGCAGTGAGGGATGCTGTCAGGCTGAAGAAGGAGTCCTATTGGGCCTTTTTGGCTTGTGGGACCCCGGAAGCAGCTGATAGGTACCGGCAGTCCAAGCGGCATGCGGCTCGGGTGGTTGCTGAGGCAAAAACTCGGGCGTGGGAGGAGTTCGGAGAGGCCATGGAGAATGACTTCCGTACGGCTTCGAGGCGATTCTGGTCCACCATCCGGCGTCTCAGGGGGGGAAAGAGGTACGAGACCAACACCATTTATGGTGGAGGTGGCGTGCTACTGACCTCAACTCGGGATGTTGTGAGTCGGTGGGCGGAATACTTCGAAGACCTCCTCAATCCTACTGGCACGTCTTCCACTGAGGAAGCAGAGCCTGGGGACTTTGGGTCGGGTTCTCCGATCTCTGGTGCTGAGGTCGCCGAGGTGGTTAAAAAGCTCCGCGGTGGCAAGGCTCCGGGGGTGGATGAGATTCGCCCGGAGTTCCTTAGGGCTCTGGATGTTGTAGGGTTGTGTTGGCTTACGCGACTCTGCAATATCGCGTGGACATCGGGGGCAGTTCCCTTGGATTGGCAGACTGGGGTGGTGGTTCCCCTATTTAAAAAGGGGGACCGTAGGGTGTGTTCCAACTATAGGGGGATCACACTCTTAAGCCTCCCTGGTAAGGTCTATTCAGGGGTTCTGGAGAGGAGGGTCCGTCGGATAGTCGAACCTCGGATTCAGGAGGAGCAGTGTGGTTTTCGTCCTGGTCGTGGAACACTGGACCAGCTCTACACCCTCAGCAGGGTCCTGGAGGGTGCGTGGGAGTTTGCCCAACCAGTTTACATGTGCTTTGTGGACTTGGAGAAGGCATTCGACCGCGTCCCTCGGGGGGTTCTGTGGGGGGTACTCCGGGAGTATGGGGTACCAGGCCCTTTGATAAGGGCTGTTAGGTCCCTGTACGACCGGTGTCAGAGCTTGGTCCGCATTGCCGGCAGTAAGTCAGGCTCGTTTCCGGTGAGAGTTGGACTCCGCCAAGGTTGCCCTTTGTCACCGATTCTGTTCATAACTTTTATGGACAGAATTTCTAGGCGCAGCCAAGGTGTTGAGAGGATCCGTTTTGGTGACCTTAGAATCGCTTCTCTGTTTTTTGCAGATGATGTGGTCCTACTGGCTTCATCAGTTCGTGATTTACAACTTTCACTGGAGCGGTTTGCAGCCGAGTGTGATGCGGCCGGGATGAGGATCAGTTCCTCCAAATCCGAGGCCATGGTCTTGAGCCGGAAAAGGGTAGCATGCCCTCTCCGGGTCGGGGAGGAGGTCCTGCCCCAAGTGGAGGAGTTTAAGTATCTCGGGATCTTGTTCACGAATGAGGGAAAACTGGAGCGTGAGATCGATAGGCGGATAGGTGCAGCGTCCGCAGTGAAGCGGGCGCTGTACCGGTCTGTCGTGGTGAAGAGAGAGCTGAGTCAAAAGGCAAAGCTCTCAATTTACCGATCGATCTACGTTCCCACCCTCATCTATGGTCATGAGCTTTGGGTTATGACCGAAAGAACAAGATCTCGGATACAAGCGGCTGAAATGAGTTTTCTCCGCAGGGTGGCTGGACTCTCCCTTAGAGATAGGGTGAGAAGCTCAGTCATCCGGGAGGGACTCGGAGTAGAGCCGCTGCTTCTCCACATCGAGAGGAGCCAGTTGAGGTGGCTCGGGCATCTGGTTAGGATGCCTCCTGGACGCCTCCCTGGTGAGGTGTTCCGGGCATGTCCCACCGGGAGGAGACCCAGAGGAAGACCCAGGACGCGCTGGAGGGACTATGTTTCTCGGCTGGCCTGGGAACGCCTTGGGATTCCCCCGGAGGAGCTGCTCCAAGTGGCTGGGGAGAGGGAAGTCTGGGCCTCCCTACTTAGGCTGCTACCCCCGCGACCCGACCCCGGATAAGCGGAAGAAGATGGATGGATGGATGGATGGATGGATAAGAAAGATAAGAAAGAATATTATAGTAAATTATTAGATAAAAGTAATGGTGATATGAAAGCAACATGGCGAGTAATGAATAGTGTCCTGAAGAATCATAAAGCAAAAACTGGTATTTCAAAATATTTTGTAAAAGACAACGATGAAATTCATGATGAAAATGAAATTGTAAATGAATTTAATCAATATTTTGTGAATGTTGGATCAAGCCTTGCAGCTAAGATACCAAAAGTAGATAAAAATGTGACCCACTCAATTACAGGTTGTGCAAATAGTATTTTTCTAAATGGAACTAACAAAGAGGAAATAATGAATGTAGTAAAACATCTTACAGACAAGAGATCGAAAGACTGGGTGGACATGGATATGATGTTTGTGAAGGACATAATGAGCCATGTTATTGAGCCGTTCACATACATATGTAACTTATCATTTTCAACAGGAATATTTCCAGATAATATGAAAGTAGCTAAGGTCGTTCCTCTTTTTAAAAATGGTGATAAATGTGTATTCAACAATTATAGACCTATATCCTTGTTACCACAGTTTTCAAAAATTCTTGAAAAACTATTTGTGAACAGACTAGACCAATTTATAGATAAACAAAATATTCTAAGCAACAGTCAGTATGGGTTTAGATCAAAAAACTCTACATCAATGGCTCTCATGGAATTAATGGAACAAATAACTACTGCTGTCGATCAAAAACAATATTGTATCAGTATTTTTGTTGATTTAAAAAAAGCATTCGATACTATTGATCACACCATTCTCCTTGAAAAGCTGAACAAATATGGTATTAGAGGACCAGCATTACAGTGGGTATCTAGCTACTTAAAAGATAGGAAACAATTTGTACAAATAAATGATGTAAGATCTGACCTCTGTAATATCACATGTGGAGTTCCCCAAGGCTCTGTACTTGGACCAAAGCTTTTTATTTTATATGTGAATGACTTGGTAAATGTGTCAGGACTCCTTAAATGTGTACTTTTTGCTGATGATACCACTTTTTTCTGTTTAGGTGAAGATATAGAACAAATGTTGGAATTGATAAAGACAGAATTTGTCAAGATACAAACTTGGTTTAAAATAAATAAATTATCATTAAATCTAGAGAAAACTAATTACATGATATTCGGTAATAAAAAGAAAACTGTTGATGTTCCACTCAAAATTGAGGATGTTGAGATTTGTAGAGTGAGTGAGGTGAAGTTTTTGGGTGTTATCATTGATGACAAACTGACATGGAAACAACACATAAATTCTGTAAGAATAAAAATAGCTAAATCGATTGCAGTACTGTACAAAGTCAGAGACCTATTGAATGATAAAGCTCTGTATTTGTTGTATAACACAATCATTGTTCCACACTTAATCTATTGTATTGATGTTTGGGGGAATGCGTGTAAAACAATCACAAAGCCTATTTTTGTATTACAGAAAAGAGCTGTAAGAATTATCACTAGAAAGCATTACCGTCATCCATCAAGTACATTATTCTATCACCTAAAGTTATTGAAGTTCCATGATTTGGTAGACTATAATATTTTATCAGTTATGTATAGAGCTCAAAATAATGCATTACCTTTAAATATCCAAATGCACTTTGTTAAAAGACAAAGTTGTTATAATCTTAAGGGGACAGAGTTGTTTGTAAAACCACAATTCAGAACCAGTTTGAAGGGACGTTCTACCTCAATCCAGGGAATTAGATTATGGAATGGCTTGGAGAATGTAGTTAAAAATGCCAAGTCAATGTTTACATTTAAAAAAATGATCAAAACAAATGTGTTAAAAAATATATATGAAATAGCGTAATGTGTATTGTATCAATTAGAAAATTAGAAAGAGTTAGTCATTTTGTACTGTTGGTTGAAGATTATTATTGTTAAATCTGATTGTTGAAAAAGTTGGTTGAAGATTATTATTGTTTACATGGCTGATTATTGTTGTTTAATCTGATTGTTGTAAGTAAGGGGCAGATATAATAAGATTTATTCTTCTTTCTGCTACCTTTCATTTTTTTACATTTTGTACACTATCATTTAATGAGATTGTCTTGTATTGTTTCTTTTGTAAAAAAATGAACACATTTAATAAACATAAACATAAACATAAACATAAACGCTAGCAACAATGGCAGTGGATGGGAACCGGAAGTGGAGGATGTGTGTCGCATTTTACCGGAAGTACGTCACGACCCCCCGTGGCATATAGTCTATTACTTCAGAAATAACTCCTTATTCAAATATTGGCTGCAAAGTTTCAGTGCTTTGATTTTAGAAAAGCTTCAAATGCTGCCCCATCATAACAATGATATGGCCCCCTTCCCATTTATCGTACAACGTTGGTGCCAGAGGGTTTTCTATGCATCATGGTGAACTGGACAAGTGTGCCAAATTTCATGATGCTACGTCAAACTAAGGCCAATTTGGAGGGTTGCTTGAAAATTTCTAGGTGGCGCTCTTGAGCCGTTTCTGTTGCTGTTTTGGCCACGCCCCTAAAATACATAATTTTTCACCAGTCCTGATGAGTCTGCCAAATTTGGTGAGTTGTTGGATATGATAAATCCCCAAAAGGCCATTTCATTTGAGGGAAGAATAAAAAGGTCGGGCCTGAACAGAGCATTTACAATAGGCCTTCGCAACACTTAGCTGCTCGGGCTTAATGATGCATGCCAAACAGCAAAGTGCTACAAGAATTCAGTGCCAGAAGTTTAATCTGGATTGCTTCTGAGGTCATTTAGCTTAATATAAAGCTAAAGCAGGATTTTTGTTTACTGCACTTGGCCCGAAACTGAGCAGAATGTCAACAGTGCTAGGATAATGCACAATAGTGTATCCATATATTTTAGTAGCAAACTAAATAAAGGTTTGTGTGTGTGTATTTGGGGTGTGTGTGTGTGTGTGTGTGTTTAAAGACAATAATTTGTATACCATCCAGTGCATTTAGGATGACTATTTAGACTAAACACCACAAAGGAAATAATTAAAACCAGAATAATGCACTTAAATGAGTATCTGGTCACCATGTTTATCTCCTGACAAGGTTGAGTCAGGTCCTCTGGATGGATTCTTCTTCCAGAGGACCTGACTCAACCCTGTTACATTTATCTACCTGGATTATTGATCATGCATCAGCCTTTATTTATTGTATTGTTGATGAATATGGCTTACAGAGAATGGAAAACAAAATTTGGTGTCTCAGAAAATGAGAACATTGTGAAGAGTATTATAAACTCAGCTGATAGTATGTAACAGGACAGAGAAGCAGAAGCTGATTAAAGATAAGTATTACAAATGGCTAAAAACACAAGGAGGCAATGAAACAAACAAAACACACAAAAAAACTAAACTTAAAGAGTCTCAAAAGATTAACAATTGAAAACACAAAAATGCAGCATTAACACATTAAACTAGATCAATTAATCTATTAATCAATAACAAATCAGAATCATAACCGAAAAAAACTATAATTTTGTCAAATGCCCATATTGTGTTAAGATTTTGTGTGACTAGCGAGTCATCCTCAACACATAGTTGAGGTCTACTTATTGTTCAAAAAAAACTTTGCTTACACTTTTTTATTCACTAAACACAATTTCACTGATGGCAAAATGTCTCCAAACCACTAAACATATTTTAATTACACTTTCAGAAAATGTTTATTGGATGTGCTTCTAAACCTGATTACAGTATTTTCCAGCGTATAAGTCGCTCCAAAGTATAAGTCGCATTTGTCAAAAAAAGCATCATGAATAGGAAAAAAAAAAAACATATAAGTCACTCTGGCGTATAAGTCATATTTATTAAGCGTCACCGCTGACCCATCATGTTTA
>JBBPBX010111798.1:0-10679 GCA_038048925.1 Garcialebias charrua | reverse complement strand
AATTGTATCGTTTGCTGACTATCGCAATATATATTGTATCGTGAGCAGAATATCGTGTATCGTATCATGAGATTATTCTATCACTACAGCCCTAGTCTCCGTGGAGGCTAGGAGTTGAATTGACGAGTCGATTCTAGGAGTTTTTGAATTTCACGTCGACTAGTCGCGGTCGGTGGTGGTGTCACGTGATCAGCGCCGGGCCGCTGGCTACACAACAGATTCTTCCAATCAGATGGAAGGTGAGGAGCAGGCCGAGTCTTCCCAAACAGGTAGAAGTTTATCAACAGTGTGGAAGTATTTGACTAAAGATGACTTCTTCTGGTTCAACCGTCCGTGGGCGATTCCACCACCGCCCACCCTTTTATTTTTATTTGATTTAATCCACTAAATAAAATAAAAATAAAAACAGGGGGGCGCACTACTGCCGGTGTGGTTTATTTTATTTAGTGGTGTGATGGCCACATCTGCAGCCACACATTCAGTAACCCCACACACCAACACTTTCATATATATCCCACACTTTGCAGCACATATACGTGTATAAGCTTTGCTTATTTACCGGTATCTATATATTTGTTTGTTTGACAATATTAAAATGCATTAGTTCTAAATGTAGCGCGCACATTTAGTTAGCTTTTGTATATTTGATTCTGTCAAACTTAATGTGTTCTCTCTGTTTTGCCGGTGCTGTGGGAGAGTCCTTTGAACGGGGCTGAAACCATGGACTCTGACTGGAACACTAATACCAGATTGATTGATTGGGTGATACCATGCGGAGCTCCACCACAGGGGGAAGACCATGAAGTTTATTTTATTCTAATTCTTGTGTAAGTGATTTTGCTTCATGGTTTCTTGCTTTTGTTAACCTTATGTTAAGTTATTAGCCATTTAAGTTCATTCTTAAGCCGTTTGTGTTGAGTTGTTCGTTAAATTCGTGAGTGGATGTGTCCACATGTGTTAGTCTGGTATGATCAGCCAGATGTTCAACTCCTTTTTGATTGCTGTGTGGCAGGTCAGTTTACTTTGTCTGGAGCAGTTAGTTTGAGAGTTTAAGTTAAACCATGATTTTCAAGTCTGTTTTTTCTTCATATGACCCCTTTTAAGGGCCCTGTAACAAATTACCGTATTCGTCGGTGTATTATACGCTCCTGTATATACCGTATTCGCCGTTGTAAAATATGCACCGTGTTTAATACGCTTTGTCCAATTATTAACAATAAACAAGAAAAAATTGTACATAATACGCTTCGGTGTTTAATACGCGTCATCGCCACGCGACGCGTCAGCGCCTCATTTGCCCTGATTAAGATGGCGGCGACAGAAGCAAGCGAGTACGAAGAACTTCACAAGGAAACACGGTAAAAACAATTATTTCTTTGCGAGAAAAAATATATTTCTTAGCTGACTTCATAGCAGACGTGCTCCTGAGCTTAACGAAATGTTCAAATCAGCTGGATTTTTTTTAAAAAGTTTGCCGAATTTTAGGCAGGCGGTTCGGACCGGACGCTTTGTTTCTTTATATTTAGCTAAATAAACGCTTAAAAAAAATATTTCTTACCTGACTTTATAGCAGACAGTCCCCTGAGCTCAACCAAATGTGATATTCAAGATTCAAGAGCTTTTATTAACATTGCACCAGTAGTTACCAATACAGCGTGATTATGTATTCACAGTCAACCCGAGATGGAATGAGTGTATAAAGCTGCTGCTTATTCAGAACACATGACATGCTCTTCAGCGCGGCCTCTCTCATCCGTTTCGGGATGAAGGTCAAAGGTGTGAAAAAAGGAAAGTACCATAATAAGGGTCACAGCGTTGGTATTAAAAAAAATGTATCACATTTTGTCTGCCAAGACACCGCATGACACAGTAAAAACTATACCAAATAAGCACATTTAGACAGTTACATGTTGCATGTTGAGACTGAGGCAGGGAGGATTCTGTCCATGACATTTCAGATAGCGACACTCTGACCAGCCGGCCTCCGATAACGCTCATAGAAAAGTTCTCCGGGGGGGGGTAGCAGACAAGACAAGAGAGCAGCTGTTTTTCCACAGTAAAGCACATCTCAGGGGAGATTAGATATCCAGCCTTTTCCAAGGCTGTTTCCAAGGGAGTCAGATAGGAATTAACAAATATTTTCATTTCAGGCTCACATTGTAATTTCTGTAGCCTTCAGTCTGTAAGGGCGACTCTGTTCCAAAAATGATCCAATTCGGGACTTTTTCCACTGATCCAAGCTCTGACCTCAGATGTTGACCACAGCGTGCAAAGTCCCAGTCCGAGGGTGATCTGTTCACCCTCTGGATAAGCTCGCAAACAGCTGATTTCTCGAGGTCACCGTGCAGACCAGACGTCGGGTGCTCCGGGCATTAAGTCCTGCTGAAGTCTCTCCCCATCTTTTGCGATAGACCAGTGCTCCACAAATGCCAAAAAGCTAAGCGCTACCATCATCCATCCATCCATCCATTTTCTTCCGCTTATCCGGGGTCAGGTCGCGGGGGTAGCAGCCTAAGTAGGGAGGCCCAGACTTCCCTCTCCCCAGCCACTTGGAGCAGCTCCTCTGGGGGAATCCCAAGGCGTTCCCAGGCCAGCCGAGAAACATAGTCCCTCCAGCGTATCCTGGGTCTTCCTCTGGGTCTCCTCCCGGTGGGACATGCCCGGAACACCTCACCAGGGAGGCGTCCAGGAGGCATCCTAACCAGATGCCCGAGCCACCTCAACTGGCTCCTCTCGATGTGGAGAAGCAGCGGCTCTACTCCGAGTCCCTCCCGGATGACTGAGCTTCTCACCCTATCTCTAAGGGAGAGTCCAGCCACCCTGCGGAGAAAACTCATTTCAGCCGCTTGTATCCGAGATCTTGTTCTTTCGGTCATAACCCAAAGCTCATGACCATAGATGAGGGTGGGAACGTAGATCGATCGGTAAATTGAGAGCTTTGCCTTTTGACTCAGCTCTCTCTTCACCACGACAGACCGGTACAGCGCCCGCTTCACTGCGGACGCTGCACCTATCCGCCTATCGATCTCACGCTCCAGTTTTCCCTCATTCGTGAACAAGATCCCGAGATACTTAAACTCCTCCACTTGGGTAAGGACCTCCTCCCCGACCCGGAGAGGGCACGCTACCCTTTTCCGGCTCAAGACCATGGCCTCGGATTTGGAGGAACTGATCCTCATCCCGGCCGCATCACATTCAGCTGCAAACCGCTCCAGCGAAAGCTGTAGATCACGAGCTGATGAAGCCAATAGGACCACATCATCTGCAAAAAACAGAGAAGCGATTCTAAGGCCACCAAAACGGATCCTCTCAACACCTTGGCTGCGCCTAGAAATTCTGTCCATAAAAGTTATAAACAGAATCGGTGACAAAGGGCAACCTTGGCGGAGTCCAACTCTCACCGGAAACGAGCCTGACTTACTGCCGGCAATGCGGACCAAGCTCTGACACCGGTCGTACAGGGACCTAACAGCCCATATCAATGGGCCTGGTACCCCATACTCCCGGAGTACCCGCCACAGAACCCCCCGAGGGACGCGGTCGAATGCCTTTTCCAAGTCCACAAAGCACATGTAAACTGGTTGGGCAAACTCCCACGCACCCTCCAGGACCCTGTTGAGGGTGTAGAGCTGGTCTAGTGTTCCACGACCAGGACGAAAACCACACTGCTCCTCCTGAATCCGAGGTTCGACTATCCGACGGACCCTCCTCTCCAGAACCCCTGAATAGACCTTACCAGGGAGGCTTAAGAGTGTGATCCCTCTATAGTTGGAACACACCCTACGGTCCCCCTTTTTGAATAGGGGAACCACCACCCCAGTCTGCCAATCCAAGGGAACTGCCCCCGATGTCCACGCGATATTGCAGAGTCGCGTAAGCCAACACAACCCCACAACATCCAGAGCCCTAAGGAACTCAGGACGAATCTCATCCACCCCCGGAGCCTTGCCACCGCGGAGCTTTTTAACCACCTCGGCGACCTCAGCACCAGAGATTGGAGAGCCCGATCCCAAAGTCCCCAGGCTCCGCTTCCTCAGTGGAAGACGTGCCAGTAGGATTGAGGAGGTCTTCGAAGTATTCCGCCCACCGACTCACAACATCCCGAGTTGAGGTCAACAGCACGCCATCCCCACCATAAATGGTGTTGGTCGCGTACCGCTTTCCCCCCCTGAGACGCCGGATGGTGGACCAGAATCGCCTCGAAGCCGTACGGAAGTCATTCTCCATGGCCTCTCCGAACTACTCCCACAAAAAGCAAAAACTCGCTACCATCATAATCCAATATAAATCAGATTCTTCACCTCCACAGAGCAGAGCACAGAGAGCGAGACGCACACCATCCCCCCACAGGAATCCATGGCGTATCCTCTTCGTCACTCTGTGAGGGTGGAAAGGCTCCCCTTGTGCCGTTCCTTCTGTAGAGATCTTGTTTGTAGAATCGAATGCCCAAACCTCCAATCCATCTTAATTTGCATTCGAGGTGCTTAGCTGAGGAGCTGCCAGCAGCAGGGGGGGGGAAGGACGGGAGAGGGAAGGGCTGCGACTGCCTCCGTCGAGAGCAAGGTTGAAAGCTGGATTTAAAAATCTGCGGTGTGGTTTATGAGTTAGGGTATCTTGCTACAGCTACATCCATAGCAAGGGGCGGGCAGCGACAGAGTCAGTCCGACCAGAGGAGGCTTTTTTCGGACACATGAGCTAGAAACGTCTGGAAGTGGCCCTCTTCCTCTTCGCTCTCTGAGTCCTCTGCTGCTGCCCATAGCGCCCATAGCGGCCGAAACTGGTACTGCACCATTTTTGCCCAAAATGTAAAACGGCGAATCAAAGCGAAAAATGGGTCTAAAAATATGGGAAAAAATCCATAGATGATACGCTTCCGTGTTTAATACGCAGGACATTCAAATGAACAAAAAAAACGCGTATTATAGACCGGTTTTTACGGTAATACGCTTTGTCCAATTATTCGAAATAAACCATAAAAAACCGTACATAATACGCTTCTGTGTTTAATACGCATCTATTATGCGTCACCGCTACGCGACGCGTCAGCGCCGCATTTGCCCTGCTTAAAATGGCGGCCACAGAAGCGGGCGAGCACCGAAGGAATTTACAACAAAACACGGTAAAAACTATTATTTCTTTGCGAGAAAAAATATATTTCTTAGCTGACTTTATAGCAAACGGGCTCCTGAGCTTAACAAAACTAACGAAATGTTCAAATCAGCTGGATTTAAAAAAGTAGTTTGCCGATTTGCATTCAGGCGGGCGGGTCGGACGCTTTCTTTCTTTAAATTTAGCTAAATAAACGCTTAAAAAATATATTTCTTAGCTGACTTTATAGCACACGGGCTCCTGAGCTTAACCAAATGTGAAATCAGCTGGATTTAAAAATCCGCGGTGTGGTTTATGAGTTATCTTGCTAACAAAAACAGCTAACCTCACAGCTAAATGCAGCTACATCCAGAGCAGGGGGCGGGCAGCGACAGAGTCAGTCCGACCAGAGGAGGCTTTTTTCGGACACATGAGCTAGAAACGGTCTGGAAGTGTCTCCCTAGCGGACAAAAGTGGTACTGCACCATTTTTTGCCCAAAATGAAAAACAGCGATATCAGAGCGAAAAATGGGTCTAAAAATCATCCATCCATCCATCCATCTTCTTCCGCTTATCCGGGGTCGGGTCGCGGGGGTAGCAGCCTAAGTAGGGAGGCCCAGACTTCCCTCTCCCCAGCCACTTGGAGCAGCTCCTCCGGGGGAATCCCAAGGCGTTCCCAGGCCAGCCGAGAAACATAGTCCCTCCAGCGCGTCCTGGGTCTTCCTCTGGGTCTCCTCCCGGTGGGACATGCCCGGAACACCTCACCAGGGAGGCGTCCAGGAGGCATCCTAACCAGATGCCCGAGCCACCTCAACTGGCTCCTCTCGATGTGGAGAAGCAGCGGCTCTACTCCGAGTCCCTCCCGGATGACTGAGCTTCTCACCCTATCTCTAAGGGAGAGTCCAGCCACCCTGCGGAGAAAACTCATTTCAGCCGCTTGTATCAGAGATCTTGTTCTTTCGGTCATGGACACCACCTGGGGCTTCGAGCTGATCCGAGCGCCGTGAACCGTGGACGCCAACTGGGGCTTCGAGCTGATCCGAGAGCCGTGAACCGTGGACGCCAACTGGGGCTTCGAGCTGATCCGAGAGCCGTGAGCCGTGGACGCCACCTGGGGCTTCGAGCTGATCCAAGCGCCGTGAACAGTGGACATCACATGAGGCTTCGATCTGAGCCGTGCGCCGTGGGCGAGCCAGGGGACTGCTGCGGGCTGCTGAGACCGTGAGTTCTGCTGAGACCGTGAGTTCTGAACTAACTGCTGATCTGGGCACTGGGCCACAACCACCATCATTAGGCCTGTGAGCCTCGTGGAAGAGCCACGTGGTTCAGTAAACAAACCATCAACCAGAGACCTGCTACCACTAGACTACAAACTCTGTAAGTAATGCCGAAAAGAGGTGGACAAAAATCACCTGAGTCAAAAAAAGGTGGTCAAAAGTCACCAGAGTCGGCGGAAAACAACTCAGCAGAAATGGAAGACTTTAAAAAATCACTAAACAGTATAAATGAAAAACTATCAAAATTATCAGAAAAAATTGATTCACAGGCCAATCTGGTTGATGAAATAAGACAACTGAAAGATCTGATAACCAGCAAAGACAATAAAATAGCTGAACTGGAAGAAAAAATAGAAGACATGGAAAAATACACAAAAAAGAACAACGTGGTGATCACAGGACTTGATGTTAGTAAGTGTCGGACATTTAAACATGCTCTCACTAACACTGGCCCAACTGAGGATGCACCACAGGAAGAACTAGAGACTCTGGAGGAGACTGTAGTTAATTTTTTATGGGACAATTACTTTGACATAAAATATGAGGACATTTCGTTCTGTTACACCCTGCCCAGTAAATCACCAAATACCAAACCGTCGGTAGTTGTCGAATTCGTTAGCAGGAAGTTTAGAAACTATGTAATTAGTCAATCACACCTACTGAAGGGAACAAAAACGTACATAAATGAACATCTAACAAAAAAAAACGGAAGAATTGCAAAGGAAGCAAGGTGGCTAAGAAGCCAACACAAAATAGCATCAACGTGGACAAGAAATGGAAACATCTTTATCAAAACACATGTAGGGGCTAACCCTAAAATGATAAAAGAACTGAAGGATCTAGAGGAGCACAGAGGAGGACAAAGTACAAATCAATGAAACAACTGAAATGAACAAATACATCAAATACATTAAAACATGACAACATACGAAGACTCAGAACCTAAAATATATAATGTTAATGATGTTATTGATGCTAACTTTTTTCCAGTAATAAAAGATAGCGAATACTACAATGAAGAGCAATTTAATGACATCAATATAACAAATGGAGTTCTCTCTATTATTCACATTAACAGCAGAAGTATAAATGCAAATATATCCAACATAACAGATTACTTAAAACAGTTAAATAGAACTTTTACGATAATAGCACTGTCAGAGACATGGCTCAATGACGATAACACAAGTAATATTCACATTGAAGGGTATGAATTATTTCACATGAACAGAAATAATAAGAGAGGCGGTGGTGTCGCTTTATATGTTAAAAATGAATTAAAATGTAAACTAAATAATGAAATGTCAATAATAGTTGATAATCTTATGGAAATGATAACAATAGAAATAATAAACAAAAATGATAAAAACATAATAATAAGTTGTGTATATAGATCACCAGGATCAAATATAGAAATATTCACTGATAAAATCCTGGAGCTATTGGAGAAGAGTTTTAATAAAAAAGTTTTTCTGTGTGGAGACTTTAACATTGATATGGGAAATAAAACAGATTCAAATAACATCAGTACATTTATAAATTCAATGTACAGTTTAAATATGTATCCATTGATATCCAAGCCAACAAGAATTACAACTCATAGTGCCACAATAATTGATAATATTTTCACAAATATAACAGACGGAGAGGTGATAGGTGGTATCTTAACGACCGACTTAAGTGATCATTTACCAGTTTTCACAATCTATAAAAATGATCAAAGTATCACAAAAGAAGTTAACGCAAAGAAAAAGATCATAAACACATCAAAAAAAGTTATGGAAAAATTAAAAGAGGATCTAGATAAACAAGACTGGAATAAAGTGTATGTTGATGATGTGAACAGATCATATGATGAGTTTATGAATATCTTGGAAACTCTGTATGAAAAAAATTGTGTACAAACAAATTACACAAAGAGAAAAATTGTTGACCAACCATGGATGACAAAAGGGTTGAGAAATGCTTGTAAAAAAAAGAATTATTTGTATTCGTGTTTCTTGAAATTGCGAAGTCAAAACGCTGAAGAAAAATATAAAAAGTATAAAAATAAATTAGTAGGGATTATAAGGAAACATAAGAAAGAATATTATAGTAAATTATTAGATAAAAGTAATGGTGATATGAAAGCAACATGGCGAGTAATGAATAGTGTTATGAAGAATCATAAAGCAAAAACTAGTATTTCAAAATATTTTGTAAAAGAAAAAGATGAGGTTTATGATGAAAATGAAATTGTCAATGGATTTAATCAGTATTTTGTGAATGTTGGATCAAGCCTTGCAGCTAAAATACCAAAAGTAAATAATAATGTGAGCCACACAATTACAGGCTGTACAAGCAGTATTTTTCTAAATGGAACTAACGAAGAGGAAATAATGAAAGTAGTAAAAAATCTTACAGACAAGAGATCAAAGGACTGGGTGGACATGGATATGATGTTTGTAAAGGATATAATGAGCCATGTTATTGAGCCGTTTACATATATATGTAACTTATCATTTTCAACAGGAATATTTCCAGATAATATGAAAGTAGCTAAGGTAGTTCCTCTTTTTAAAAATGGTGATAAATGTGTGTTCAACAATTATAGACCTATATCCTTGTTACCACAGTTTTCTAAAATTCTTGAAAAACTTTTTGTGAACAGACTAGATCAATTTATAGACAAACAAAATATTCTAAGCAATAGTCAATATGGGTTCAGAGCTAAAAACTCTACATCAATGGCTCTCATGGAATTAATGGAACAAATAACTACTGCTGTCGATCAAAAACAATATTGTGTCAGTATTTTTGTTGATTTAAAAAAAGCATTCGATACTATTGATCACACCATTCTCCTTGAAAAACTGAACAAATATGGTATTAGAGGACCAGCATTACAGTGGGTATCTAGCTATTTGAAAGATAGGAAACAATTTGTACAAATAAATGATGTAAGATCTGACCTCTGTAATATCACATGTGGAGTTCCCCAGGGCTCTGTGCTTGGACCAAAGCTATTTATTTTATATGTGAATGACTTGGTAAATGTGTCAGGACTCCTTAAATGTATACTTTTTGCTGATGATACCACATTTTTCTGTTTAGGTGAAGATATAGAACAAATGTTGGAATTGATAAAGACAGAATTTACCAAAATACAAACTTGGTTTAAAATCAATAAATTATCATTAAATCTAGAAAAAACTAATTACATGATATTCAGTAATAAAAAGAAAACTGTTGATGTTCCACTCAAAATTGAGGGTGTTGAGATTTGTAGAGTGAGTGAGGTGAAGTTTTTGGGTGTTATTATTGATGACAAACTGACATGGAAACAACACATAAATTCTGTAAGAATAAAAATAGCTAAATCGATTGCAGTACTATACAAGGTCAGAGACCTATTGAATGATAAAGCTCTGTATTTGTTGTATAACACAATCATTGTTCCACACTTAATCTATTGTATTGATGTTTGGGGGAAAGCGTGTAAAACAATCACAAAGCCTATTTTTGTATTACAGAAAAGAGCTGTAAGAATTATCACTAGAAAACATTACTGTCATCCATCCAGTACATTATTTTATCAACTGAAATTATTGAAGTTCCATGATTTGGTTGATTATAATATTTTATCAATTATGTATAGGGCTCAGAACAACAAATTACCTTTAAATATCCAAATGCACTTTGTTAAAAGACAAAGTTGTTATAATCTTAAGGGGACAGAGATGTTTGTAAAACCACAATTCAGAACTAGCTTGAAGGGACGTTCTACCTCAATCCAGGGAATTAGATTATGGAATGGCTTGGAGAATGTAGTTAAAAATGCCAAGTCACTGTTTACATTTAAAAAAATGATCAAAAGGAATTTGTTGAAAAAATATATATGAATTAGCATAATGTGTATTGTATTATTTATTAGTAATGTATTAGTATTAGAAAATTAGAAAGAGTTAGTCATTTTGTACTACTGGTGGAAGATTATTAATGTGCTTTGTATCAATTTTTAATTATGTATTAGTATTAGAAAATTAGAAAGAATTAGTCATTTTGTACTACTGGTGAAATATTATTAATGTGTTTTGTATCGATTATTAGTTACGTATTAGTATTAGAAAATTAGAAAGAGTTAGTCATTTTGTACTACTGGTGAAATATTATTATTGTTTAATCTGATTGTTTGAAAAAAGGGGCAGATATAATAAGATTTATTCTTCTTTCTGCTTCCTTTCATTTTTTTACATTGTGTACGTATCATTAATGGGATTGTCTTGTATTGTGTTTCTTTTGTAAAAAAATGAACAAATTTAATAAACATAAACA
>JBBPBX010111797.1:0-10680 GCA_038048925.1 Garcialebias charrua | reverse complement strand
TGCTGTGTTTTTTCCTGAAACCAGATTGATGAAGAGGTAAGATGTTAAATGAGTCCAGATAATTTTTGATCTGAGAGTTTATCAGTTTTTCTTGAACCTTGGCTAAGATGCAGAGTTTAGAGATCGGTCGATAATTGTTCACAGTGTGACTGCACTACACTGCCACCTATGGGTTCGGCATATTCTTTACAATGCTCTGTGGTGAAAATAAACGGGCACATGTAGACGAACATTTTAAATATCCGAATATGTACGGAGATATTTTTTGTGTGCAGATATTCGTTTTTTAAACACCAGGCTACATGTGTACAGGGCCTAAGGCTAGCTGATACCGTTAGCTAAGTTAGTTGATACCGTTAGCCAAACTACTGTAGTTAATACCATTAGTGAGGTTAACTCATATTGTTAGCAGGTTTAGAGGACACTTTAGCAAGGTTTTTTGACACTTTTAAAAAGGTTAGATGACACTGTTAGCTAAATCTGTTGGTTCTTTTATTAAGGCTAGCTTATACCGTTAGCGAGTTTTCTGATACCTTTAGCTAAGTTAGTAGATATTGTTAGCCAAACTAGTTAATGCCATTTTTTAGGTTAGCTCATACTGTTAGCAGGTTTAGAGGACACTGCTAGTAAGGTTAGTTGATACTTTTAACAATGTTAGATGGCACTGTTAGTTAAATCTTTTGGTTCTTTTAGCAAGGCTAGTTAATATCATTAGCAAGTTTTTGGATACTGTTAGCTAAGTTAGTTGATACTGTTAGCCAAACTAGTTAATAACGTTAGTGAGGTTAACTCATACTGTTAGCAGATTAAGAGGACACTGTTAGCAAGATTTTTTGACACTTTTAGCAATTTTAGATGATACTGTTAGCCAAATTTGTTGGTTCTTTTAGCAAGGCTAGCTGATACCTTTAGCAAGTTTTCTGATACTGTTAGCAAGGTTAGGTGATACTGTGTTAGCTAATTTATTTGATACTGTTAGCAAAATTGACTTATGCTGTTATTAGGCTTAGTTGATACTGTTGGAAAAGTTAGGTAACACTTTTAGTTAAGTTAGATTATTTTTTTCCATTAGCATAATTACCTGATACTATTAGCAGTGTTGGCTGATACTGTTATCAAGTTTAGTTGATACTGTTAGCCAGGTTAGCTGATACAACGGCTAACAGCACAAACCATAGAGAAGAATCTGATGTTTCTTTAGAATATTTAATTCACTGAGAGAGATGAAGAAGAGTCAGAGTTTATATAAACAAAGACCAAGGACTTTCGGTTTTTAAAGAGGTCATCTCTTTTGTCGCCACTTTTTTCCCACCAAGGTCAAACTACAAATATGTCAGGTATGTGACAAAATGTGCAAAATCATGTATGTTGTTCCTTCTTTCTTAAATATAAAGATGCTTTCTTCCAGTTTTTACATTTGTAGGGAATGCATGTCACAGACAGACTGGTGAAATTCGTGCCCTCGTCCACACTGTGTGAAATCATCTGCAGTAAATTAGGTTCAGCCGGTCTCTAAACCACCACCATCCATCCATCATCTCACTGCAGTGCAACTGAAGATGGTTTCAGCTCTAAATCCTCAAAGAAATCTTAGGGTGTTAACAGATTGGGTTGGCAGAAAAGAAATGGTGAGCGTCTGTGCTGAGTAAAAAAAACGTATTGGCTGAAGCACCGGGCTTGGAGCGTTTGAGGGAGAGATCGTCTTTTTTCTTTCTTTCTTGATATCTTAGCCACCAGGATTTTTGATTTTCCGTTACTGAGAATGCACAGACAGCTGCTGTTTTCTTCATTTCTTTGCCATGCTGTACATTTGCAATTTTGATGACTTTGCACCGCAGTGGAGAGAGTAGACAGCACCAAGTTCCTGGGAGTGCACGTCTCAAAGGACCTGTCCTGGAGCAGGAACACTGCAGCACTGGCAAAGAAGGCTCACCAGCGTCTCTACTTTCTCCGCAAGCTGAAAAGGGCTGGAGCTTCAACCCCCATCATGAGCACCTTCTACAGAGGTGCCATAGAAAGTGTCCTGACCAGCTGCATCACTGTGTGGTTTGGTGCATGTACTGCATCCTGCCGCAAGAGCCTCCAGCGCATTGTGAGAGCAGCTGAGAAGATAGTCGGCACCTCCTTCCCCTCACTGCAGGACTTACACAGCAAACGCCTCACTCGGAAAGCCCACCGCATGGCAGGTGATCCCACACACCCACTACACAGCCGCTTTAGACTGCTGCCATCAGGGAGGAGACTGAGGAGTCTCCAGGCTCGAACCAGCAGACTGAGAGACAGCTCTGTTCATCAGGCAGTCAGGATGCTAAACACTCTGCCTGCTCTGCCCCCCCTCCCATTTGAACTGCCTTAACACTAAAACTTTCTCACACATTACCACACAACACAAAGATTTTAACACTGGACTCTGTGTCATCAAACGGTTTATTCACTAAGCTCTCGGTCATGTGCTCATACAGTTTGCACTACTTCTCATACTTGCACTAATGTTTGTATTACATCACTGCCTATAATCATAATACTGTTTACATTCTCTGTTTACATTTATTAATACTGTTTACTTTTATTACTACTGCTTACATGTAACTACTACTGTTTACATTTACACTACTCTAATATCTACACCACTGCTGATACATATACAATGTGCTCTGAACGGTCTTATTTAGGGATGCCCAATGTGCCTTACTGCATATGCCACTTTTTGCCTCTATAACAACATCAACTACTACCTCATACATATACTGTGTACATTAACTCATACGCTGCTTTGCCACTTTGCAAATGTCAATGCTAGAAACCTTTAGTTTATTTTAGTTATACTTTTTATACTCTTTTTTTATACTAGTATGCAAAAACTCAGGACAGTATTATGTTCATTAAATGTTTAATGTTTTAGTTTTAGAGTTGGTGTAAATTTTCATACTCTTATACCACTATGCAAAAAACTCAGGACAGTGTTAGTTTTACTATTTTATGCTTATGTCTATTATTATATGTTTCAGTGTTTCAATGTTTAGATGTTTACTGTTGCACCGAGGGACTGAGAGAAACGCAATTTCGGTCCTGTGTATGTCCTGTACAGTACATATTGCAGATCTGACAATAAAGTTGACTTTGACTTTGACTTTGACTTTGTTTACAAAATATTTGGGGAATAAAGAGCTGCTTTCTGTTTTTTGTACCTGCCTTAACGGGCAATGATTTAAAGTAAATCTACTCGTTGAAGTTAGAATTTGGTTAATAAATCTGGGCTAGCATTCTTGGTCAAGGACAATAATTTAAAGGATTATCAAAAATTAGCATAACGGGTTGGTGATCCAAAGTTTTGGCAAAAACCATTTATCTAAAGGTTGAATTGAGGTTTTTGGAGTCTTGTTTACAATTGATGGTAAATGGAGCTTACTTATATAGCACTTTCCAGCCCCCTATGAGGGGCCCCAAAGCACTTCACAGTACCAGCCATCCACCCATTCATACACACATTCATACACTGGTAGCGGTAGACTGCCATGCAAGGCGCCATCCAGTCCTACCGGGAGCAACTCGGGGTTAAGTGTCTTGCCCAGGGACACAACGAGGTATGCAGTGACCGGGGATCGAACCTCGGACCTTCCGGTCCTGAGCCGGCTGCCCTGCCTCTACACCATCTTGGCCCCATCTTGATGGCAGGCTAGAGTGAGAGGTGTACTAATGGATCAGGACTTTGTCCACAGTATTGAGGGTGTTGCTCTGGTCTGGTCACCTGGACCTGCCATTCTGTGTTTGTTTGTCTTTACTTCCTGTCCTCTCAAACCCCAGCCAGTCAAAGTACCATACCATACCATACCAGTTTATTTATAAAGCACTTAAAAATACAGCAGCAGCCGTCCGAAGTGCTGTACAAGAATAAAAACAAGCACAAAACAATAAAAACAATCAATCTCAATCATATAAATATCGGTACATCACAAGTAAAATAATACAACACTAAAACAGAGATGTGAACTCATTCTGGTTTAAAAGCCAATGAAAACATATGTGTTTTTAAACGAGTTTTAAAAACAGATATTGATGGGGCCTGCCTGACCTTCAGTGGCAGCTCGTTCCACAATTTAGGAGCCAGAGCTGAAAATGCTCTGTCTCCTCTGGTCTTATAAAAGGTTTTTGGGACTGCTAAAAGCATCTGGTCAGCGGATCTGAGAGCACGTGATGGCACATAAAGTTGAAGCAGTTCAGACAGATAAGAGGGACTAAAACCGTTCAAAGACTTAAAAACAAACAATAAAACTTTAAAATGGATTCGAAACTGGACAGGAAGCCAATGAAGGGACATTAAAACTGGAGTGATGTGCTCACGTCTGCCTGTACCAGTCAAAAATCGTGCAGCAGCATTTTGTACCAGCTGCAACCGAGAAAGCGAGGCCTTATTTACTCCAATCAGAAGAGAGTTACAATAATCCAGGCGTGAAGTAATAAAAGCGTGGATTACGGTCTCTAAGTGGCGTCTAGAAAGGAGGGGCTTGATTTTTGACAGGCGCCTCAGATGAAAGAACGAGGATTTAACCATGCTGTTGATGTGACAGTCCAGTTTCAGGCAGGGGTCAATTTTCACTCCTAGATTTGTCACAATCGACTTTTCATATGGGGCCAAAGAGGAAAAATCAAAAGTGGTGGGACTGTCAGGAGCACTAGATCTAAAGACCATAACCTCGGTCTTTTTATCATTAAAATGAAGGAAATTAAGCGCCATCCACCCTCTAATGTCACCAAGACAGTCCAGAAGAGACTGCGTGGAGCCATTTTGTTTTACAGGAAAATAGACTTGACAGTCATCCGCATACAAATGAAACTGCACACCATGTTTCCTGAAAATAGAGCCGAGTGGCAGAAGGTAAAGTGAGAAGAGCAGAGGACCAAGGATAGATCCCTGGGGTACACCCCAGGGGAGGGCAGCAGATGCAGAGGTAAAATTATCAATCTTCACACTGAAACTTCGATTTGAAAGGTAGGACCTAAACCACTGCAGAGCTGAGCCAGTGATGCCCACCCATTGCTCCAATCTGGCGATAAGAATTTCATGGTCGACTGTGTCAAAAGCAGCTGTTAAATCTAAAAGCACAAGTAAAACACAGTTTCCAGAATCCAGCGATAAAAATATATCATTAAAAACCCTTAAAAGAGCAGATTCAGTGCTATGGTAGGTTTTAAAACCAGACTGGAAGACCTCCAAAATTTTAAATTCATCCAAAAAGTCCTTCAGCTGGGTGTAAACAACTTTTTCCAATATTTTTGAAATAAAAGGTAACTTTGAAATTGGCCTAAAGTTGGACAAAGAGGTAGGATCAAGGCCAGGTTTTTTCAATAATGGCTGAACCACAGCATGTCTAAAATTGCCTGGCACCACGCTAAACATTAAGCTGCTATTGATCAAATTTAGAACAAAAGAGCCAACTGTAGAAAATACCTCCTTAAGAAAACAAGGAGGTACAACATCAAGGGGGGAACCTGATGGTTTCATACTGGTGACAATTTTCTCTAGGTAGGAGAGAGAAATAGGCTCCAGATGATCAAAAAGTGCAGGACAGGGGACCAGGATGGAAGGGTCATGGGAAGGAAAAGAAATACAAGCCCTCGTGTTCGTAACCTTGTCCAAAAAAAATTGAAGGAACTTATCACAAAGTTCTTTAGATGCTTCAATAGGAACCGGTTCATGTGAATTTAGGACCGTGTTGATTGTATCATAAAGAACACGGGGGTTGTGAGAGTTGGCAACAATAATGTCAGAGAAATATTTGGCTCTGGCTGTTTTTACAGCTTGTTGATAGCGACGCCAACTCTCTCTCACCATATCAAATGAGACTTGGAGACCATCCTTTCTCCACTTGCGTTCATTTTTCCTGCATACCTGCCTAATGGCACGGGTGTGGTCACTCAACCACGGGTCAGATTTAGGCTTTGAACGCCTATTTTATTTGGGGCCACNGTGGAAAAATGAGCAGCAGTGGATGAGTTAAAAACACGGCAGCTTCGAGCAGGAGCACAGGGTTTAACAGCTTTAGAAACAGGAATAAAATCAAATAAAACTGGCATATGGTCGGAAAACAATGCATCACCAATTACCAAGTTTAAAATAGACAATCCATAAGATAAGACAAGGTCGAGGGTGTGTTTACGTTCATGCGTTGGGCCCTTCACTGATTGAGTGAGACCAAATGCATCCACTAAATCTAAAAAATCCTTCACCAGCGGCTTTCCAGGGCTGCACACCGGGATATTAAAGTCTCCTAAAAATAAAATTTGCTCATATTTGGACATGTAATCACTCAAAAAATCAGAAAAGTCCCGTATGAAATCCTTATTGTACTTGGGAGCCCTATATATGACTGCGCACAAAAGTGGAGGAGTGCAGCCGAGCTCAAACATGCTCAGTTCAAACGAAGAAAAAGCAGTCGGGGGGGACAACTGCTTACAGTCAAAACAAGATTTATAAATGACAGCTAAACCTCCTCCACGGCCCGAGAGCCTTGGGGTATTAAAATATGAGCAACCATGGGGTAAAAGTTCTGAGAAAACACTGGACTCACCAGAAGAAATCCAAGATTCCGTCACGGAGAGAAAGTCCAAACCCTGAGACAAAAAATAATCCTTCAGAATAAAAGTTTTGTTTGCAACAGATCTCGCGTTTACCAGACCCATCCGGATAGGAACTGGTTCTGGCGATGCAGCAGGAGAATTAATCCGAGCAAAGTGTTGCAGATTTCCAAGGTCAGCACTTCGCCAGCGCAGATGTGGAGGAGTGAGACGTGGAGGAAAGAAATGTTGATCCGAGTCGACAACAGGTACCAGCCAGGAATCAACCGGGTCCAAGGAGCGCCGCGAAGCATGCAGACCAGGAAATGATCCAATCTGGGACAGGAATACTCCCGGCGAAC
The DNA here is from genome assembly GCA_038048925.1 of Garcialebias charrua. Lineage (NCBI taxonomy): Eukaryota > Metazoa > Chordata > Actinopteri > Cyprinodontiformes > Rivulidae > Garcialebias > Garcialebias charrua. The sequence continues at coordinate 3,763 of JBBPBX010111797.1, read as the reverse complement.
TTGCCAAAACGGTCCTCAGCTTCACCAAGAGCCCACCGCGTTTACCTCGACGCCTGTGACGTCTTCTCCGGCGAGGGGGGTGTGGTACCCGGCACAGGTATGATGGAACTCCGGCCAACAGCGGGGGCAAAGAATCGTGCTTCTCGTGATGATGTAAAATATTAGCAGCAGGCAGACGAAGCCCAAAAAGGGTTTGGCGATCATACACCAGTAGAGAGTCCACATCATAAAAGCAGAGGAACAAAAATAATAAAAAAAGACAGAGTGGCAGACGAGACGCCCAACACACTGGCGCCATCTTGCCACACAGGTGCTGTCACACAGTAGATGGCCGCTCGTCCTGAGCCTGGTTCTGCCGGAGGTTTCTTCCTGTTAAAAGGGAGTTTTTCCTTTCCACTGTTGCCATTGTGCTTGCTCAGGATGGGAGGCTGTGATGAAGTGAAGATTCAACGCAATCTGCTGGCTTCCTTAGATAGATACCTTTTACTTATTGGCTTTTATGAATGTATTTTTACCCAGAGACGACTTCTGTTGGGACTTGGCGCTATATAAATAAACTGAACTGAATTTAAATGAATTGGCGTGAAGAAGAAGGAGCTGAGCTAAGCTCTTGGTCTTCCTGTCTGTCCATGTTTCAACCATTGCATATGGTCTTGAAGAAACGTAACAGAAAGAACAAGATCCCAGCGACTGAAATGAGTTTCTTCCGTAGGCTGACCGGGCTTAGCCTTAGAAATCAGTCTTGGAGTAGAGCCGGTTCTTCTCAACAAAAGGAATTAGCTGAGGCAGTTCTGTCACCTTATTAGGATGCTTCTTGAGCGCCTCCATCCAGAGGTTTTCCAGGTATGTCCTGGGAGGAGACACTGATGAAGACCCTGAAGCTGTTTTAAGGACTATAGATCCTCTCTGGCCTGCGGACACCATAAGAGTCCCCAAGAGGAGCTGAAGTGCATCTCTGGGGAAGAGTCGCTCAGGTTGCCTCCTTGATTCTACAGTACATCGAATAAGTGGCAGGAAATGGATGATGTCTCGGTGGATAACTGTGCTAAAAGTGTGTGTGTGGGGGGGGGGAGTTTTGTATGTTTGCTCACTGTGCACTAAATAAAATCACAGTAAAATATTTAGTCAGATGTCAAAAATTGTCCAAAACTTGCTAAGAACTTTGGACATTTGAGTTTTGGGGGAAACGTTAACTTTTTAAATATTGTTTGAACCATGTTAGTATCCTTCTCAGTCTTCTACTGCTTATTGGTAGTCGGGTCGCAAAGGTAACAGGTCCAGGAAGGAAACTCAGACCTCCCTCTCCCCAGCGAAACTCTCCAGCTCCTCCTGGGGGTTCCCAAGATCTTACCAGGCCAGAGAGGATATACAGTATAATCCTTCCAGCGAGTTCTGGGTCTGTACTGGGATCTCGTCCCAGTGGGAAAACCTGCAAAGGAAGGCATCCATGAGGCATCCCAACCTGCTGATAGAGCCACCTCTACTCGACTGACTCCTTTCGATGCAGAGGAGCAGTAGCTGTACTCTGAGCTCCCCCCAGATGACGGAGCCCCTCATCCTGTCTCTAAGGCTGATTGCAGAAGGGAGCTGTTTGCGGGATATCTTGATCTTTAGGTCATGATCCAAATCTTATGGCCGTAGGTTGGAAGGTAGACGGACTAGTTGACCTTTGTCTTTCGATTCAACTCTTACTTCACCATGACCAACCAAAGCAACATCCTCATTACTGAGGACGAGGCCCTGAACAGTCTATCCATCACCGGCACCATCACTTGTGAAAAAGACACTCAGATACCTAAACTCCTCTACCTGAGACAAACACTCCTCTGATGCTGAGGGGGTATTTCACCCATTTCTGGTTGAGAACAATGACCTCAGATTTAGAAGAGCTGACTCCCAGTTACGAACCGCCCCATTGCAAGTAGGGATGCACCGATCCACATTTCTTACTTCCGATCCATACTTAAATCTGGGTATCGACCCACACCGATACTTTCCGATCCGATACGGTTCAGGTATATGAGCTGTAACAATGAATTTTTTGAACTGAGACTACTGTCAAAAATCCACTCCCGTATTGGTTAAGGGGAGTGGACTGTGTTGTCTTTCCCATAATGCTTAGCGGTTTTTTGTTGTCCTTCTCACTCATGGTGCAGCTGGAAAACTAAAATACCGCTAAGCATTATGGGAAAGACAACAAAATCCACTCCCGTAGTGGTTAAGGGGAGTGGACTGTGTTGTCTTTCCCATAATGCTTAGCAGTTTTTCAATTGTCCTTCTCACTCATGGTGCAGCTGGAAAACTAAAATACCGCTAAGCATTATGGGAAAGACAACAAAATCCACTCCCGTAGTGGTTAAGGGGAGTGGACTGTGTTGTCTTTCCCATAATGCTTAGCGGTTTTTCAGTTTTCCAGCTGCACCATGAGTGAGAAGGATGTCTGTGATATAGACCTGCCTCTTGTGTGCTGTTAAAGTTTGTGTGTTTCCTGTTGTGAGGCCCAGAGTGTCTGCATTGGGTTTAACTCACACAATGTTAAGACAGCAGTCACAGAATATGGTGGAACACAAGTGCTCTTTAAAGGCGGATCGGAAATGTCTGCAGGTTGGATTGGAAAATCCGATACTTCAATTATGCTGGTATTGGATGTAGATACTGATACTGGATTGGATCGGCCCCATCCCTAATTGCAAGGTCATGGCTCGACGGCACTAACCGAACCATGTCCACATAAAGCAAGATGTGAGACCCCGAGGTTCCCAGATCAGACACGAACATCACAAACGGGACCGGAGACATGGCAGAGTCAGCTTGTCACCTTGTTGGAAATCCATTAAAGTTTTTAACGTGTTGTTTGGCTGCTTTTAAAGTAAACAAATACCACATTTTATTGATTTAAATTATATTTAAAGCTTCTTCTAATCTGTGCAGCAATAAAACTGTTGGTTGACCATTAAAGTTAATGGTTCTGAAATACACACACTGGTATCTGTTCTGAATTGGGGGGTCTATCAGGGGGGTTGGTTGTCTGCTACTGTTCCTTTACCTCCCAGGCGGAGATGAGAAGCAGCTGTTGAGCCCTCTGCTATTTCCAGCTTTCTCCTCTTCCTGTCCTACCCTCTCATTTTCCAAAACACTGCCATGTCTCCCTCCACCCTCCCGCCTCGCCTCTCAGTTCCTCCAGCACCGTGATCCGTCAGATCGCTGCTCCCAACCTCCGTCACAAAACCCTCATTTGTGTTTTCAGGCAAACTCACTCCTTAGCTGCTCTGAACGTCCCATCCAGTGAAAAACCACAAAAAGCCAAGGCGGATAAAAAAGTTTTTTTTAACGTGTTTTAGCAAAATATCACTGGCTGGATTTTAAAGAAACTCTCAGAAATAATCATTGGGTGTGCATCTACAACTGTTAACCTCCTGGAACCAACCTAATTAAAGATGGCCGCCACAGCCAGCTGAGCTTAGAAAACACAAGAATGGCTGAAATTCAGTGAAATTTAGAGTTAGTGACCCAACATCAGCTGTGGTAGTAGCTGAGAGTCATGCACAAGTGCTACTCGTTGTGCAAGAGCTTTGCTGAAAACTTTGGCATTCAATGTTGGAGTTTACCCTGTTTGTCTGTTAGCAAAATATCTCATGAACCACAGGATGAATTTGAATGAAACATTCAGGAAATGATTGCATGTGTGAGAGTGGATGGTTGTTTGGTGTGAGTGAGACAGGTCCCTCTTGTAAATGAGTCCCCGTGACTCAACGAGGCTAGC
>JBBPBX010111796.1:0-10680 GCA_038048925.1 Garcialebias charrua | reverse complement strand
CACCCACCCACAGTGCACATGCAACTATAGGTTAGCTTGTAAGCTTAACTTGTAAGCAAGTCTTTTTTGAATGAAGCAAGTATACAAGACGTCTTTTATAAATCCGTGTGTTTTTTCTTTCCACCACCGGAGGGCATTCATAAATGTAATTAAACTATTAATAAACAATTAATACAGAGAATAGGATATTAGACAACAGCACTGTTTGTGCTTTACTCTCATGTAAAATCAACCACTCTGGCCCAGCCCACAAATACACTCCTTCCAAAAAAGTGTTAAAGGATGCAAAGTCTGCAACAAATCTGTACAATAAGTGTACAATTATTCGGTGGAATGACCCTCATGGAAAATGTAGTGGAGTTAAAATAAAATTACCCTAAGTCTACTTCATTAAAGTAGAGATACATGAAAAATGTACTTAAGTACTGTAATAAAGTATTTGTACTTTGTTACATCCCATCACTGTCAAAAACAAAGATGGTTGTGTTTTTCTGGGGCTTGTTTTCAACAAGGGGGGCTTCATTCACACAAAGATGTCAGGATGTTTGTGTTTAAAAATATGTAGAAAAAATACGTATACATTCAACCTTTATTTAAACATGTTAGTCCCATTGAGCCACGAGGACTCATTCTCAAGAGAGACCTGCATGTGCAAAATTATTTTTTTATTGTAGCTTGCAAGCATGTGCTTCAAAATGCTGGTGAAGATTTTCAGTCATCCAGGACATGATAAAATCAAAAAAGGCGTTCAATACAGAAACAACTGGACTTTATTTGTTACAGAAAACGTTTCCCATCCAAAGAGCTTCATCAATTCAAATACACAGTAATTCAAACTGTTTAGCTAACATTCTAAGCATGGCCTCTTTTTTTTTTACACAATGTGGTGTGTTGCCAGTTGGGCTTGTTACAATAGAGTGGTTGGTTGCTTATTTTGTGCTTGTTTTCATAGAGGTGGTTGCGTGTTTCGATCGCGAGATCTGGCAACACGCATGAGAGCGCCAAGATTGCGTTTAGAGGCGGTGAAAAAGCCACATCGACTTTGTCTGTCCGTGAACGTTTTCAACATGTCCAAATCTATAGTTGAGATAGAGAAACAGTAGCTGAACTGGAACAGCGAGAAAATCGGCAGCAACCAGACATGGTTCGTCTCCTGTCTCCCACCACGTTGTCAGCAACAACGTCGTCTACACCTGCAACTCCAGATCGCAGAGGTAAGATTTCAACCAGAACGCTAACAGTTGTAGAATCAATTTAAGAGTCGCCTTTAGCAGAAGGCACATTTTGTGCGTTTGTTGTGTCAAGCTACCGCAGTATCTGTTAAAATATGACTTTTTCACGGTGGGTGACCAATTGCCGCCCCCCACCCCACCCCATGTATTTTTTCACATTACATTCTTATTACAGTATTAACATCCTTTTTATTTTATGTAATTCTAAATTTAAAAAAACTGACATATGTCCTACTTGACTGTGAAAGGATTTTTTTTTTAAACTGTCCTCACTTGTAGACAGGTACAGATATCAAGAACGTAGCAAATTAGGAAACCTTGTCTTTCACTCAAGCACCCACTTTGGAAGACAATAGTCTCATTTGAATTACCGGTAAAAGTTGCGGGGGGTTGTCACCCACCAGGCAACAAAAGGTGCCAAGATTATCTGAGAAGTGTGGGTTTCTTCTGTGGATTCAGGTGTATGTCTGTTTCGCGCCACGCAGGTGTTACACCATATTCTGTGACCTATCGTATATTGTGACCATAGGGGGCGCTGTTGCATTTTGAAATCATACTTTGCCATATTTGTTAAAAAATATATTATATGAAGTAGCTTAATGTGTAATGTATTAGAGTTAGAAATATTAGAAAGAGTTATTCATTTTGTTCTGTTAATTTATTATTTGAACTAATTGTTTGAAAAAAGGGGCAGATATTTTTTTCTTCTTTCTGCTACCTTTCATTTGGTTTACATTTTGTATTCTTATCGTTCATGGGATTGTTTGTATTGTATTTTAAAATGAATAAATTGTATAAATAAATATTTGATTGACACTATCATATTGTGTTACCATCTATATTTTCATAATACAGTCATGATATTAGTGATCAGATTTTACTTTTTATTCTTTGGAGGAAGGAAAGAGAGTCAGCCTCATCCCTCCCAAAAATAAAAAAATTAACATCTGCCCACTAAAATCATGATTATGATGGAAATATAGACGTAACAGAATACGACAGTGTTAATCAGTTATTGCAAAGTATGATGTAAAAATGCAACAGCTTCCCCTATGGTCACAATATACGATAGGTCACAGAATATGGTGTAACACATGCAGTCTGGTAGAGCTGTTCAGTCTGCCTCTTCTACAGGAGCATGGTTCTCTTAGGGACCGTCAACAAATTACAGTACCGGGCTAATGAGCTTTGTCTGAACACTTTTTAATATTTTATTTACAGAGTATTTGTCAAAGCAGCATCATGTATCATAATTTTTATCAGTATATTTTTGCATGTTAATAAATCATGCAGCACAGACTGGATATCCTTATATTTAAGGCAGATTTCAAAATTCAATTCCGTTTTTTTATATAGCACCAAGTCACAAACTCCTGCATGAGCCTCATATACAGTGTCTGTTCTATTGTTGCTGTTGTCTGTGAAGTAACGAAGTAACACTACATACAGTACAGTATTGCAAGTATTGTCTCGCCTATATGTTTTTGTTGAACTACATTGTTATTTTTAATGAAGTTTATGTTTCATGCTATTGTCTTGTTTGTGTGCATAATCGAAATACCGTTACAGCTCACTTGAATTACAATATTATAAACTTTTTTATATTTCTTCCAGCTGAGGTGACGAGGATGTTTGGTCCTTACCCTGTTCGAGTTGGACAACGGAGGCCAACCCCATCAGCCATCAGTATAAAAAAACAGAAAAAGTCCACTTACACACACAATTTCTTTTGTTTGGCTAAAAGGAAGACTTCTGACGTCCCAAGTCCTTCAGTGAAAAGAGCACTCGAGAGGGCAGGATTGGGCGAAAGGAAAATCACATTTCCAAGTAAGTTATGTCATTTGTGCTATTTAAAAGATTGGTCAGCTGGCTAACTTGAGGGCACCAGAGATTGTGGTTCTGTTTCTCTTTACTGGGGTTCTTAGTTGGTTCTTCATCAATCTCAGGTGGAGAAGGTTCTCTTATAGGCAAAAATTTAGAGTTGCCAATCAGCCTAACATGCATACTTTTTGATTGTTGGGGGTAATCCGGAGTACCCCGAGAAAACCCACGCATGCACGGCTATAACATGCAAACTACACCCAGAAAGGCCCTCGGACAGGGATTTGAACTGACAATGTTCACAATGAGGCAGCAGCTCTACCAGATGCACCACCGTGCTGCCCATGTTTACAGATAGTAATGTCAAAATGTGTATAAATTACTCTACATTAAGTAATACTTGGTTAAATGGGTTAAAAAAACAAATTATTTAGCAACTGTGAAGTTAGTCCCTGATCTTTGTTTCAAAAGCAGATCCACATCCTTCATAAAGTAAATGATTTGCTTGCTATAGAAATCTTTGGACATGTCCAGTGTTGTGTTGAAACATATAATTTGCACTCAAATTGGTAATAATACTGTTTATTTTTCCCTCAGATAGATATTGCAGTGCAACTGAGTTTTCCAATCACCTAGAGATGAAGTATCCACAACTGCAGCACTGTGGTGGGTTTCAACTCCTGCGTAGTCGTGGTTACACAAGGTCCAAGGTCTTGGAGATCATTCCCTGTTCAGAGGATGGATATACTCCAGAGCTCCTGTGCAATAAAGAACTTGGAGTTGGGGCAGCTGTGATTTACATAAGGCCACTACAAAAAGATATTGACCTAGAGGTAATTTGTTTTCCATCTAGATTTAGATTATTTGTGTGATAGCATACTGGTGAGATAATTCTCAGCCATAAACCATCACAACAGAAACATTTCAGAATTAAATTTACCATGGTCTTATATAAAAATTAGATTTGATATGTCAATCCATATACCGGTACAGTATTCGTTATTATTCTTGTGTCTCATTCATCCTAGAATACTCCCAGTGTGACCCTCACATCTCCAACTGGACCAATGGTGGAATGCATATACTGTGCAGAAATATTTAGCCTCTCTGAGATCGAAAGTCACGTCGACTGCTGTGAAAAGTGAGACATATTTGTTTATAATGCACTTTCATATTTTGATTTCATGAAGTCTTACACATATAAACTTAAAATGTAAGTTGGTACATTTAAAAAGGTTACTTCATGCGCCTCATATACTATTATGTTTTAGATTCCGGTATATTTTATATATACTGTATACTTTTCTCTGATGTCACATTTTACTGTTAAAATTCCAAGAAGAAGTCATTCAGAGTCAGTTGATGAAGAAACTTCTGAGAATACCTATTCAGGAGGTCCTGAAACAAGCCAAGCAGGAACTTCAGCTACTGCTAGCTCATCAAGTAGCCTAAGTCAACAAGAAGAAAATAAATGTAGCTCTGAAGGTGCGTGTCCTATAGTTTATAACTATATATGCTATTTTTTAAAATACAGGTACTTGTGGTTACTGTTGGCTTTGATTCTTATCCGCCCCAGAATTCGTTTTTTGGTTCACTTTGGAACAGAAAGGAGAGATACACTCGACAGATGCTCACTTAAAGTTCCAAACCAGTTTAATTAATCATAAGTTAAAAGTCACAGAATACATTTGTTATATTTTATAAGCTATATATATATATGATCTCATATGAGAAGACAGAGAGAGAAAGAAAGAAAGATAAGAGAACAAAGAGAACATGAATGCGCATTCAAGGAGACAAGGCCATACAACCTGAAAGTTACTCCCTCGTGGCTTCTTCCTGCGTTGTCTGATGGAGGAGGGGAAACCTATACTTTTATACTCTTTCTGTGGGGTGTTTCCTACTCTCAACCAATAAGAGCAGTTTTGCTTTGTTTTCTTGTCCTACCCCACTGCCAGAAAGCTCCTGTTCTGGTTTACCCAGGCCTCAGGGGGTTTCAGCTTACTCTGGTTTCCAAAACTAAATATACAGCAATGCTGAGCACCCACAAATCACACACACTAGTATACCACCAAGTGACCAATCAGTGCAACTGGACACCAAACCACACCAAAGACACACATAGATTAGGGCTTGTTCTGACACTCCCTGGCTAAGCAAACATGCAGAACCAGAGAGTGGCTTTCAGTGGACTTCTCCCAAGCCAAATATCTGCAAAGTCATAAAACTGACAGACAGACAGAGAGGACACAAACTGCATCATTTGAAAACCCCTTCTGGTGGAATAAAAACACGAAGAATAAAACTTTTATTTCACAACAAACCCCCTTTGGACCTCAATTCCTGAGGTCCATCCCAAAAGAAATAAAATCACACACCTAATAACGCAACTAAACGTACAGTATATATAAACAATATTCAATCAGTTTTTTCCAAAATCCTCCAAGTTATAGTTTTTTAACAAAAGCAGTTGGCGCATCACTTCAAGATCCCTTTTCCAGGGTGGACGTGATAAGTCTAACCGTCAAAGACCTTAAACAATGCACGTAGCAGCACCCGCAAGTTATAAGTATGCCTAAGAAAATAGCCAATGATACCATTATAGATACAAACACCTGTTTTCAGGGACCGGAGATCTTTTATCAGCCAATCGTCCAGTGGGTCGTCCAGACCCGAATGAATTCATTAATATGCAAATTGTAGAATATAAGGAAATATATGCAAACTATGAACGATAATAATAGTAAGCGCTTAGGATATTGCAGAATTATGAACCTTAAGTTCCCAAGTTCCTCCTCCAGCAGCAAGGCAGTTGTCTCCTTTGAACACACAAAAATAGAGAAAGAACACAAGATTTATATCACCATCACAGAAACATTAATATACTTTTTGAATGTGCCACACATACTCAGGGGCATTCCCCTGGGTTGCTCGGGAATGTCCTCCTATATCCCCGAGTTTTCTTCGTGTTATGTGAAACTCTAATATGTAATGTTTTTATCGTTCTAGGTGTCTGTTCTATGTGTGGATATTCCTAGCACCGAGTGGCCCCATAAAACAGAGTCCTTCTGGGCCCGCACGCAACTTTACTCGGCTACTTTGGTCTACAAAGGCAGAAGAGTTCGACCGCGAGCTCCTCTTGTTGTCCAGCCCAATCCTTTAGCTCCTTCCTGGTTCACGGGCTGGAGCACACTGAACCGTGTGGATCCCCTGGCATTGACACGCACTGCCTGTGGTGTGCGTTCAGCGACCCCACACGGGTCCGTACTTGACCAGGGCTGTCTGGTCTTGCCTCCCCGGGACTCCGTTGAGAAAACTCCCTCAGCTGGAGCATTTCCAGGAACCACCTATCATAAACAGAAGGTGCCACAACAAACAACACCCAATAAATTATAAATCAGTAGTACAATGAATGATTCATGCATGTTAGTTGGGTTTGGAAGAGGCTTAATCTTCATTAGGGTTAATTATGAGTAGTTTTAAGGCGGTTCATACTTACAAAAATACTGTACCTTTTCACTCAGCTTATAGCAGAAATTACACACATAACAATAACATCACAAGCGGCGGCAGAGCATAATTAAAAAATAACATAGCAAGCGGCGGCAGAGCATAATTCACAAAACATTGTACACCTGTGGTTCTATACACCTTTTTCCTGAGTCAATAAGTCACATGTCGTCTAGTCAAGTCAATTGCTATAAATCTACAGAACCATCATATTTCTAAACCTCCTCTGATCAAGTCCACTTCAGGTTTGAGTGGTTCGAGCCTGCAGGCCAGGAAACATTTCCAAGGGGCGTCCCCCTCCTGCTTCACACACATAAAAAAAAACAGTGTTGTTAATTGCTCATTTGAAATATGCTTGCATGCTTACATCAATACTCCTTCCTCCATGACATGATTAAAGAAAATAAAACGTTCAAGACCGATGCCGCCTCAATATCAACGCAAGTGAACTTTGTTTATAACGCCAATTTATCAGTTCATCTTTTAGTTAATTAGTTATTTCTAGGAACATTTGTCAACCTAGTTGTTTCTAGGAAACATTTACAATCTAGTTATTTCTAGGGACCAATTCCAACCTCTCTATTTTTAGAAACATCTGTCAGCCCCTTAACCCCCTTTTGAAACAAAACTCTACCTTGTTTCAATTATGCCAAAGTTATTTGGTTAATAAATTGGAAATTGTGTCTAAATTTACCATCCTTTAACCCAAGCACTAGTGTCAGATGCTTCCTAAACCTCAGCCTATTGCCACCAGTAATTTGGTTTTCACAACCATATAGCTAACTGTAATCTACGATATCATCTCATTTTCTTTAAAATTATAATCATTTACCAAAATGTACCCCTTGTGACACATCAGAATCCCAACATGCACTCCGCCAAGGACAACTGCAAAAACAAAAATATAAAAGTTAACTCGTTTTGGGGTCAGGAGCTAGGATCATTTCCCTTGCTCCCCTTCAGCTTCACCACAGAGTTACAGGAACCATGGAAGCAAGTCGTCAGATCCACCTGAGCACAGTATAACTAAAAATCATGAAGCCTGCGCTAGCAGGCCCAAATGTGCCTATGTGTTTCATTAAAAATTTATCATAGCAACTGTAGTTTTGATCCCGGCTACTAAGATCAACGACAGATCCTCACAGATCGATATGGGGTGCGGCCTTTGCTGGTGTGAGTGACTTCAGGACCATTTGTTCTCTTGTCTGTTTGGAGAACGTGTTCAGCTTTCTCTTGTTCCAGCCCCCAGTGAGACGTTCACTGGGTTCTGATTCTCGTCCGGACCCCCCAAATCCGGACCGTATATCCTGGCCATTTGTGTCTGATGACCATGTTTTGACAGTTCTTTGAGAAAGTCTTTGCCTCTGCTCGGCTGAAAGTTTTTGTGGACAGTCTTTTGTTCTTTCGGTGCCTTTGTTGTTTTCAGTCGTTCCTTGCGTATGCCCCTCAAAGTTCTTGAGCAAGGTTGCATATGAGTTTGTTCTTCCCAGTGAAGTCACAGTGAGTCAGTTTCTGGACACACCTTCATATTAAATCTGATCCGATCTGATCAATAACCACAGTAGCTGAGATTCAAAAGTCAGATGCTGCATGTGTTTTGACAGAGGCCTATCTTGATGCATATTTACCATTATGTGTTCTGTATAGATGAGGTGGGATTCATAAGACTCACTCTTGTTCCATCAACATTGTTCAATGAGGCTATTTAAAAAATTAAAAAATTAAAAAATTAAAAAATCATTAACAGACCAGGATCAAATTAATTTTCTGTTAACAATCTTTATTATGGAACCTTCGACGGAGGCATCTTTTAATCTGATCTGCACAACAGATCCAAAACATTAGTTTACCTAAAAGTGAAATAATCAATTTAACCCTGAAATCAAAAAATACTGTAGCCTACTTTTATTTTAGAAAATATAATTTACGGTCTTCTAAGACCCCCTTGCTAGTATACAGTCTATGATAATTAGCAAATTCCTTGAGCCTTCTAAGATCTGCCTTCTTGTTGGATTTATTTATGCATCGTGTGTATTTTCATGCCCTCCTAAATTGTCAATTTGAAATTATTAAGCTCAGTGGCTCATTTATTCAAAGTAAAATGTGGGCTCTTTCATTTTGGCCTGTTGTTCCAGGTATATAACTATTAGTCCAGGGGTGTCAAACTCATTTTGATCTGGGGGCCGCATACAGCTTAATCTGATCTCAAGGGGGTCAGACCAGAATACTCATTCCAAAAGTCCACTTTTGTCTTTGTATTAGTGCAAAGAATAAAGAAATTATAAAAATATTAACATTAAATTAATTGTCCTTTTACATTTTTACTCAGTTTAACATTTAAGTGCATTACATATTAAAGAACTGATCAGTGATTGCACGTTTTAAAACATTTATTCAACAAACTGTTTTGTTAAATACCCTGATGCATGTTAAAAGTGCATCAAAATTTAGAAATGAATGAATTTTAAATCCATTTTCCACATCTAGGAAGCAACTGTGAACCCATGAATTGAGCTTCGAGCGTAGCTGTTTTATTACTGCAGATTTTAAGAAAATAGCGTTTATTTTTTTTCTTTATTTTTTTTTATAATTCAGATTCATCTGCGGGCCGACTAAAACCCCCTGGCGGGTCTTTGTCACCCCTTAGTCGATTTTTAAAGTCCAACTCTCCACTTATTATAAATTGAGATTCAATTTATGTCCCCAATAGATTAAAATTAAAGATGTATTTATTTAAGACCTGTCTGTGAGGGCTACTCCCTCCTTAGCACTTTGAGATTTCCATTAATGAAAAGTGCGTTATAAATTGAATTCATTACTATTATTATTATTATTTATTTTTCTTCAAACCCCAATCTATCCTCTTCTTTTATTCATCTGACTCCAAACAGTTATTAAAATCTGCACCTGCATCCTTTTACTTTTATTAAATGTTTCAGAACGAATAACCCAACTGGATGACTAAATTAAATAAATAAAAATAACTCCGACCTGTTTTTGGCTTTTCTAGAAATTATTATGCTCCTGTCTGCAGTACCTTTTTTCGTCCATCAGGGGTCTCCATTATACTCAGGCTCAGTGTTTGCCAGGTGTACGATAATTTTCGTATTTGTACGATAATTTTGCCCTCTGTACGATCAATAATCCCGACAAAGGCTAAAAATACAATAATTTCGCCATTCTGTGAACGTGTAGTTGTGACCGGTTTCCATCAGCCTGTCGCAACTGTCTGTCGGAGTTTTTTGTGAACCCTGAAGGCGTCTTGGAATTCCAGCTAATCGTGCTTTTCTAAATGTGACAGAAGACTTTCTGTAGAAATTATTGAGCATGCATCAGAGTACTTTCTGTAGAGTTCTTTAGTTGCCCCCAGACAATAATGCGTATTAATGTCTATGGTTCCCCCCAGTACTGACGCCACAAAGCTGTGAGTGCCTGTTAGACGCTACAGTATTCAACAATAGAGTGACTTATTTTGTTTATGATGGGTGTACGATAATCCTACATTTCTCACCTGGCAACCCTGCTCAGGCTGTACAGGAAACGACTGTCTTTTGCGTCCCCATAGTTGCCGAATCCGCTTATTTCAAGCGGCATTGGGCTTGTTTTTCCCTGGAGTCGCTTTCAAATTTGATCATCCGCTTGTGGCGGGGTTTTTTTTCGCTTCTTGTGAACATTGAGTCGCTTATTTGTGCTTGTTTTGAAGGAGCTGATCGCTTCTTTGGTCTAGCGATCTGGCAACCCTGCTCTTCGGGTCGACGCTCACAAGACGTGTACATTCACTGGAGCTATTCACAAAAATACGTCTTCCAGATTGGTAATCCACTTTCTCTGCTTCTTATATTGGAAAATGTAAGTATGATGCGTTCGGTTCTACCTCCTCACGTCCTTTACACAAATTATAAGACTACGTCTCGTGAACCAGTCGGACCTAGTGGCTCGTTAGCTTTGCTGTTAGCTGCTAAATTCGTCTACAAAAACCAACTTTGGATTATTTAAAGTCGATATTGTTTATCTACACGACGCGCCACTGTACGCTTTGTTAGCGAATCCGATGTGAGCTGTCTACCGTTACAAAGTTATAAAATGTCCGCTGTTGGGCAGCCTATGCTATGCTAAC
>JBBPBX010111795.1:0-10680 GCA_038048925.1 Garcialebias charrua | reverse complement strand
TCTATTAAAGACCCATTCAGGGTTAGGGTCAGGGTTAGGGTTACAATTTGGTTTGCTCACAATAATTGGCACAAGTATCATTGTTTTTCTTATTTCCTCTTTGTTAAAGAAGCTTTTACATGACTGTTATTTAACTTCACTGTTTTTATAGCCTTGTTTCTAATCTACCACAAGAAAAGAGGACTTGATATAACTGTATGATTGTTGCTTTTAATTTAGTTCATGCACTAAATTGCAGTCTATTAAGTGTTGAAAACAGAGCGCTAAGTATCCCCTCAGGAGCTTCCTGAAGCCTTGTGTTATTTAAAAGATGTGCCTGCCTGCGCTTCATCCTGAAACCAATTAATGAAGTTTAAATTGTTGGTCCTATCTCAACACGCCATGTGTTTGTCTATGTATGTTTTGACTTTAGAATTAATGAGAAACATTATTTTGAAAAGATTTGAATATAGCTTATGAACTTTCACAATGCTGCACTCGTACAAACACTGCAACACAAACCGTAGAGAAATGTGTTGAACAAAAGCCATGACAGAATGACCTGTCCTGGAGCTAAAGTGTTGATCTGACCTCTGAGAGTTTGTCCACATGTGTGTGTCCTTATTATGAAATAAAAATGTAGCCTCAACTTCTCAACAATAAATAAATGTCTGCCAAGCCTTCAGACTAATGAGAAAACATCTTAAAGTGGGATCGCAGTACTGTAAATCTGTCAGTGTGCAAACCAGCTATTTAAATGTTCCCAAATGTCATAATTGCTGTTTGAAGGGGTTTTGTTTGCAACGCTGCTTAACAATATGTGTCAGCACTTTAGGATGTAGTGCGCATGGATCATTAAAGGGGACGTTTTAGACATTTTGAAAAGCATCAGCTTAGAGTTTATCTCACAACTAAAAGCAAACAACATTAGATGTACAGGTAGTCCTCGACTTACGACGGAGATCCGTTCCTACGCTGCGTCGTAAATCGAATTTCGACGTAAGTCGGAACATACGTAAATACCGGTACTTCAACTTATACGTACAGTACTGTATTTTACCAAGCACTTAGCCTATCCTAACACAGTACCCTACATAATTATCAAAACACGTACATTTGGGAGCCATAATGAAGTGAAAAAAGAGTTAATTTCCTACTGGTATGCTGGTGAAGCCGTTCCTCCGTCCCTCCTCTGTATTCTCCATTGCGTTTACGTCGTAAAACCGCCGTCCAGCTCGGTCCATCCTCCGTACGTATTCGTTTGACGTAAAACTGCGTTCATAGTACACATAGTAACAGTAAGTTGTACTATGTACAGTTTTGTTTTGTTTTTTGAATGTCCAGAGGACCAGACTTAGCTTTTTTAGAGAGTACAGGGCAGCTGTAACCTCCGAAGCTAGCAAAACCGTAAACTGCCGGAAACTGCGTAACTCGGCTTTTCAAAATAAAATTTTCAAAATATATATATTTTTTAAATTCATTTATTTTTTAATGGGAGATGCGTCGTAACTGCGAAACGTTGTAACTCGAGACCGTCGTAAGTCGAGGACTACCTGTAATTGATTTGGATTCAGTATGTGATGGGGAATGTCCTCAGCTATAACCACACCAAATTTTAGCTCTAAATTTGTAGTAAAAAAAATAGCTCAGTTAAAGCCATTTAAATGTGGCTTTGGTGACCATCTTGAGTATTTTATTTGAATTGGGCATTGCTCTCAGCTACCACACCAAATTTCAGCTAAATATATTTTTAAAATAGCTATCATATTTTTCCCTTTTAGCTAAGGTGGCCATCTTGGATTTTTTATTTGCATTAGGAATGTACAACAACTCGCTCTCAGCTACGACCAAACCAAATTTCAGCTCAATATCTCTAAGATTGACTCAGTTATAGTCAATTATCTGTTTTCTGAGAAAAAATGCGTATTTTTTTGCAAATTACGTCACCATGGTAACTCGAAATGCAAATAAAAGTAATGGCACACATCACTGTGCTGATCCGGTTGTTTGATATAACATTTGAGGGGGTACACACTGCGATTCGAGCCTCATTAAAGTTGATAGAAGCGCAAGACCCTTTTCACGTGGGTGCCTTTTTAGAAAGAAAGTCCCCAAGTTCTGCTCTGTATTGGTAAATTGGTCTTACTGAAGTTTTTAAATGTAAACTGTATGTTTCTTCAAACACTTCTTATTAACTGCCACTACTTTTTATCTTTTAGCTGTTCTTGTGAGCACTTTTGCAGTATCGGATCCAAGACACTGAACCCTAAATTACCTTGATATGCTCATCTGTATGTTTTATTGCTGCATATACTGTATAGATAATGATAATTGTTATGACTGCTCAGTGTATGTGATTGAAAGGGTGAAAAACAAATTGTAGACTCTAAACGGGTGAATGAATTCTAAATTAATGCAACGTGTTGTTAATGTCAAAATAAACTACAGTCACATGGAAATTGGTTTTTTTTTTGCCAGTGTTTCTCCAATTAGCTGGTTAAGTAATATTATCCACCTTTGCCTTTCAGGTGGAGCAGGAGCACAGTCTGCCCACAGAAATGATGTTCACGGTTAAAATGCCTCCCAGGCTCGGTCACGTGGTCATGCTGAAAAACAGTTCAGACGAGACAGCCTCGCCTGTCCTCGACTACATTCACTCCTTTTCTCAGGAGGACATTGATCAGGGGCACATCCTTTACGTGTCTTCATCGATTCAGGTTTATGGCCTTTTATTTTATTCTTCTGCCTTCGTGTGACAGCTTATTTCTCTTTACGCTCAAGTTAAACAAAATGTCAGGCAAAAACACTGCCTCTGAAGGC
This sequence comes from Garcialebias charrua, assembly GCA_038048925.1. Lineage (NCBI taxonomy): Eukaryota > Metazoa > Chordata > Actinopteri > Cyprinodontiformes > Rivulidae > Garcialebias > Garcialebias charrua. Next base: position 7,881 of record JBBPBX010111795.1, on the reverse strand, counting down.
TCATTAGTGAATATTAGTAACTGATCTCAACATCTTTGTCTTTCAGGGCTATGACTCCTTCACAGTGGATGTCAGTAATGGTGTAAGCACAGTGGAGGACCTCCAAGTCACAATAAACATCGTGCCCCGGTTCATTCCCATCCAGACCTTCAACTTTTCAGTGAAGGAAGGCCTTAGCAAAGCAATCAATGAAGAGATTGTGAACATCTCTCATCCTTTCTATAGCTCAGCAAACATTGACTTCTTTGTGGAAGAGCCTCCACAGCATGGTGAACTCCGCAACCTGGATGGGGATGAACTCACTTACTTTACGTGGGATGAGGTATGTTGGCTTAATACATATAAAATGCGTATGTGCAAACATTACAGCCACCTGCAAACATTTCCATTACAAGACATTATTGGAATGGCTATAGAGTTGATGCTTTAGGACCCTCTGAAACCAATTCACAGTCCTTCTAACCATTTGAGGTAGTGGGCTTTTGTGTATGCATGTGTGTGTTTGTGCACTGGCCATACTGTCTTTTGTAGATCTTATGACTATAACTGTTTTTCCATTGTCCAGTCTCATCACACTCTTAAAACAGACACTAGGGAGCACGAGCCAGTGTATCTCTTGTGCCGGTCCCAAGTAAATGGTGAGGGTTGGGTCAGGAAGGGCATCCAACATAAAACAGTTCTGCCAAAACAAACAATCGAGTTTATTCAAATGACATCACGTCAGTTTGGTCAAGGCCTGGGTTAACAATGACTGCCACCAGTGCTGTCGACAAACAAGGTGCCAGCATAAAAACTGTGCAACTGTTACTGAAAGACCACGAAGAGGAAAAAGTGCCAGGAGACAGAGGGAGAAGAGGAAAGTCAAGAGTGTATGACTGAGGGTGGCAGTTCTAAATGTGGGGACGATGACAGGCAAAGAGAGAGAGCCACCTGACATGATGCTAAGAAGGAAGGTAGATGTGTTATATGTGCAAGAAACCAAGTGGTGATGCTCCACACGTTGGATGTGAGGGAGAGAAGAAAGATACATTCTGATGAAGTAATGGAGAGAATTCCCAGGGAGACGAGACTGGTGACCAGAGCAGACCTGAATCGACATGTTGGTGGAGGAAATTTGGTGTCAAGGAAAGGAACCAAAAAAAGCACAGACAGTGGAAGATTTTGCCAAGAGGATGGAAATAGTTGTAGTCAACAACCATTTTCAAAGGGTGGGGGCACACAGGGTGACCTATAAGAGTGGAGGCTAGCGTATGCAGATAGACTACATTCTGTGTAGAAGAGGAAACCCGAGGGACACTGGAGACTTTAAGGTTTGTGGCACGAGAGAACGTGGCCAGACAGCATCGGATGGTTGTGTGTGGAATAACTGTTGTGGTTGGACAGTGGTGAGCACAGCTAACCAAAAGGTTAGCTTTGCTAACCTCCAATTCAAAAAATGGCTTCACTGACGTTAAACAGCTTTAAAAAATGGCAGAAGCTAATGCTAACGGCTCACAAATCACAAGAAAAGCGTCCGTGTCTCGTTCCGAGGTGAGCTTTCAGAAATTAATTCAGTCCATCAGAACCTAGCCTGGTTAAAACCAGACCCTTGTCCTTCACTTCGCTTCGTACTAGGGTCTGGAGTTTCTCCTATAGAGAACCGATTCTTGCTGGAGGCGTGGCCTCTGCTGAGGTTACCCAATCGTTAACGTTTGGCCGTGACGTATGTTGCACGGAGCTGCAACATACGTCATGTTAGCCTGTCCAGTCCAGTTAGCCTGGCGAGGGCCAGGCTAACTGTTCAGATAAACAGCTCAGAAACCACTCGGTGGATATTTTTTCTGCTACCAGTGTGTAATTATATGTCTTTAATTAGTCTGGAAAAAGTCAATCCGAAACAATTTAAATCCAGCAGATTTGACCATTTCGTGAATTGATTTAGGAACTGTTAAGCTCAGGAACACTTCTGATATAACGTCAGCTAAGAAATATATTTTTTCTCAGCAAATAAATAATAGTTTTTTACCGTGTTTTCTTGTAAATTCCTTCGTGCAGGGCAAACTGCGCATGAAATCGACGTCGTTCAAAACTCCGCCTTCTGTTCTCTAATTGGTCCGGTCAAAAATCTACCGGCGAAATCCTTCTCTATGGGAGAAGTCCCAGACGGAGCAGTGAAGGGAAATGAGAATTGAGCGGAGCTGTGTAGGAAGGCGAGGGCCAGGCTAATCAGAACCAAAGAGGCCGAGGAGAACTCTGCTGTGCTGAAGCAGAGTGATACATTCAATGTTTGTCGGATGTCTCCCTCGTGTCATTTACTAAAATGAATGAACTCACTTTAGTGAGCCGCTTTTCAGTTAACTACTTTTATAAACTAACTACATAATTGCTGTCATCATCAACAATATTGTTTCGGTAATAAATCTGTTTGTGTTGAAAGCTGTGGGAATTGCGTGAGAGAGTCACATCCCAGTGACAGTGTGAGCGTTGCAAAGCATGCTAAGTAGGAATTGTGTGTATAATGTTTGTGTTTACAACGTTTCTAAGTGTGAAAATGGGTTTTTCATGTTATAATATTTTTCTGGTTTGGTTTGACATTTTTGTTAAAGTCTCTGTTATTGACTGTAAACAGAAAGATTACAGTTTGAAAGACTGTTTGCAGTAGATATGATGGTATAAGCCTTGTGAGGGTGGTAATATCATTGGATGGTGCTTATCGTTGCTTAGCTCAGCAAAGCATCGCTCCAAGTATATTGACTGTAAACAGAAAGATTACAGTTTGAAAGACTGTTTGCAGTAGATATGATGGTATAAGCCTTGTGAGGGTGGTAATATCATTGGATGGTGCTTATCGTTGCTTAGCTCAGCAAAGCATCGCTCCAAGTAAATCACCTTTCTCAAATATGCTTGTAATGCTGAGGTCGTTCTTTAAAATATATCAGATTTGAGTTTACTGGATTTAAATTTAGCGGAAGCTAACTCTGCTAAAGGTCTTCAAAGTTAGTGAAAATGCTAATTTGCTAAACAAAAAGTTAGTTCTTCTGTTATTAGCAGATTAGTGGAACCATGTCCGCCACTGTGGTTGGATCAAATGACTACATGGTGGTAGTTGAGGAAGAAAAAATTTTGTGAGGAGTTCATGAAGGAGCTGTTAAAGGCACTGGGTGGTATAAAAAGATCTTACAGATGAATGGGCTACTAAAGCAATAGTGATTAGAGAGACGGGTAGGAAGGTACTTGGTGTATCATCTGGACAGAGGATACAGAGTACTGTCCATACAATATGGATGTTAATAAGAACAGATGGACAGATGATGAAGAAAACTGGTGGTGGATTAGTGAAGTGCAGAAAATTATCCAGAGAAAGAAGTTAGCCAAGATAAAAATGGGACAATGAGAGGACTGACGAGAGTAGACAGGAATACTGTATAAGGAGATGCAATCTTGCAATGTAGAGCAAAGATGGAGGTAGAAATAGCAAAACACCAAAACTTGAGTTGTACAAGAGGCTGGACACTAAATGACAAGAGAAGAACTTGTATCGACTAGTGAGACTGAGAGATCAGGCTGGAAAGGATGTGCAACAGATTAGACTTATTGAAGATAGAAATGGTAATGTTCTAACAAGTGAGGAGAGTGTGGTGAGAAGGAGTACTTCGAGAAGCTAATGAATGAAGAGAATAAAAGAGAAATAAAAATAAAACTGTGGACCAGAAAGAAGGAAATAGTGAGGATATACTGTAGTATGGAACGCTTTGAAGAGGATGATGGGTAAGATATTTGNNNNCAATGTGTGTAGCACTTTGAGATTTTCACTAATGAAAAGTGCGTTATAAATTGAATTCATTATTATTATTATTATTATTATTACAAGAGTTAACATGCTAACAGACCTTGCTGTAAACAGTCTGGACCGCGCGAACTACAGGCAGCCTCAGATGTTAGAGGGACACCGAGCTAACATGCTAACAGGCGGAGGAACGGCTTTGCAGCCTCAGATGTTGGAGGGACACCGAGCTAACATGCTAACAGGCGGAGGAACGGCTTCGCAGCCTCAGATGTTGGAGGGACACCGAGCTAACATGCTAACAGGCGGAGGAACGGCTTCCGCAGCATACCAATAGGCCATTAACTCTTTTTTCCCTTCATTATGGCTCCGAATGTATGTGTTTTTTGATAATTATGTAGGGTAATGTGCTAGGATAGGCTAAGTGCTTGGTAAAATACAGTACTGTACGTACGAGGTGCCGTTTGGACGTATGAGGTGCCGTTTGGACGTATTTTCCGACTTTCGAGTTACGAACGGGCGTAGGAACAGAACTCGTTCGTAAGTCGGGGACCACCTGTATATAAATGTTCAGGGAAGTTATGCATTGTGGTACATATATGTCTCTATTAAATTTGCATAACATAAATTACTTGTTTTCACAAACAAAAACAACAACAAAATCACGAACCACATGCTTTTCTTAGTATATTTTTTTGAAGCCAAAATGTCTCATGAGTTCACTCAATCTAAAAAAAAACTAACAAAACAAAATCTTTGTTTTATTCCATCCTAATGACTCCGGGGAGAGGGAAATCTTTTCTTTCACAACTACATCACGGTTGTTTTGCCACAGCAGGACATCTCTGTGGAACGTTCCTAGTTATTATGAGTTAGCGCTGTTTTGGGTTTGTTGGGCTGCAGCAGACGGCAGCGGGGAGCTACTGCAGCAGTTATCTGGTCTCCCTCCACCTGGTTCGAATGCTCCAGCTTCGGGAAAATATGAAAAAAAATTGAGAACTCACCAGTGGAAAAACAGTGTGCATTGTAAATAGGCTACACAGTTTAACAAAGGTAGTTACATTCACATTTCTCATGGGTCCTACATCTACATTTTAGTCTTCCAGCTCTATTTTGCTGAGCCATCGTGGAAAAACTGACGGTGCCCTCAAACTGCATGAAGCCAAAAAAAGAAACAGCCTGTATATTCTTATAATAATGAGTGGGTGCACACCAACGCCCTGCCCTTTGCTCCTGCATGGGCATACCCGTAACGTCTACTGAAGATTCTAACAGGAAACATGAACAAATATGGTGAACAGAAGCAATTGTGTTATTTAAAAAAAAGGGAAAATGGAGTCTATGCTGAAGATCTCTGTGTTCCATAAATAAACAAGTACAGGGGGTCCCCGACTTACGAGCGCTCTTACTTACGAGGTTCCGGACTTACGAGCTCACTAACGAGCAGTAAATTTGTAAAGAACATACAGAAAATACAGCACTTTTATGTGTTTTTAGATGAAAGTGTGTTAGCTAACCAGTTTGGAAACAAGTTTCTGAGCATGTTTATGAACTAGTATGAACGTTTGTGATGAAAAACGAGTGTTCGTAGTAGCGCTAGCATAAATTTTCCGACTTACAACCGAAACTCCGGACTTACGAGAACACGTGTTTCGTGTTCCGACGTACGAGATTTCGTCTTACGAGATAGTTGGAGGAACGGAACTCGCTCGTAAGTCGGGGACTACCAGTACTGCACTGAAGTCCCCCGTCGCTGAAGGATTTGAATAGTGAATGTTTGTAGTTTTCAAGATGGCTGTTTTCTGGACTGAAATTGAGCAGGGAACGCAAATAAACCTTAATATTGTTGGTGCAAGATACTGCATGAAGGAGTTTTACTGTGCGTAAGAAGTGAAGTAGGTTTTTGTTCTTATCTGAGCCGGCGCAGAGTCACAGATCCTGGTGAGAGGAGGGAGCCATTTTATCCATCACCAGGTGCAAAGGCGGAGCCAAGGGTGGCCAATCATGCCCTTGGCCACCATAGATTAATTGCCCACCCCAGTCAATTCAGGAAACTATACTTTTAACACTAGAAGTCCCAGGATTTTCGACCTCCCCCCAGAAGTCCTGAAAGAGGGTCAAAAGACCCTTAGTCCAAACCAACCATTAGTGGGCCATTAACTGCCTTTTGTTATAAATATGCGTGCACACAACTCAGACACCCCCACCACACCAAACTGCACAGACTGCATTCCAATGTTTCCACCAGGTAAGTAAGACTCTGCTTGCACTTCCCCCCTTAGTCAGAAGAGAGGCCCTGACCTGAATTCACACATAACAGACCCTGAAGTTATCTCACAGTTGAACATTTTGGGACATCCACTGAACGGAAAGCTTTGTCTGCTCCAGAACAATTTTATGCATAAAATTGTCATTCTGCTGTGCTGACTATCCTGTAACTTTGATGTTCTGTCAAATAAATTATTTTGCTTACAAGTACTGTCTCTCTCCTTGTCATTAGCCGTGTTTCCATCAAGGTTTCTAGGTGCGCATTATGAAGCATCGCATCAGAAAAGCTAAATGGAAATGGCATAATTCGAGTTAACTTCCTCTAAGTCGCTCTAAAGTTGATACGCTCGCTTGAGGTGGTTTTTGGGGGGTCGAATCAGAGCTGATGCGCAACACGACAGATGGAAACAGATTTGCCGACTCAGTTCTGACGTAGCGAACATTCACGTCACGTGACAGATCAGCTGTTTCCGCTCCGGACAACATGTAACATCGCTAAAACTAGTTGGCATGACAGAATAAATACAACTTGCCCGATAGCAACACGTACCTGAAATATTCTCTCCATTTTGACGAGATGTGTGGTCGGGTCCTGTTTTCAACCGCTACTTCCTGTTTACTGTAGACATGCGCAGTGCTGACGTCTGACGTAATGACGCTGACGTCTGACGTAATGACGCTGTGCGTGGCCCGGTAGAAGCGCTTCAAGCCAGTAGATGGAAACACTTCTGATCCGCATTAATTTGTATTTACATATTAGCGAGATTTCAAAAATAAGCTCATAATTCGAAATGAAAATGGATGGAAACACGGTTATTGGCACATGTATATACGGTGCGTGCCGGCACATGCAGGTGGCCCATTGCTGTGTTCTAAAACATGCTTGACCTATTGTTTTACGTCATCTGACGGACCGACACAGGTCACACGACATGAAGTCAACTGACGGACCGACATAGGTCACACGACATGAGGTCAACTGACGGACCGACACAGGTCACATGACCTGAGGTCAACTGACGGACCGACACAGGTCACATGACCTGAGGTCAACTGACGGACCGACACAGGTCACATGACCTGAGGTCAACTGACGGACCGACATAGGTCACACGACATGAAGTCAACTGACGGACCGACATAGGTCACACGACATGAGGTCAACTGACGGACCGACACAGGTCACATGACCTGAGGTCAACTGACGGACGGACATAGGTCACACGACATGAAGTCAACTGACGGACCGACATAGGTCACACGACATGAGGTCAACTGACGGACCGACACAGGTCACATGACCTGAGGTCAACTGACGGACCACATAAGGTCACACGACATGAAGTCAACTGACGGACCGACATAGGTCACATGACATGAGGTCAACTGACGGACCGACAGGTCACATGACCTGAGGTCAAGTGACGGACCAACACAGGTCACATGACCTGAGGTCAAGTGACGGACCAACACAGGTCACATGACCTGAGGTCAACTGACAAAATGACACAAGTCACATGACATGAAGTCAACTGACCGACCAACACGGGTCACATGACCTGAGGTCAACTGACAGACCGACATAGGTCACACGACATGAAGTCAGCTGATGGACCGACAATGGTCACTCGACATGAGGTCAACTGACGGACAGACACAGGTCACACGGCATGAGGTCAACTGACGTACCGACATAGGTCACACGGCATGAGGTCAACTGACGTACCGACACAGGTCACATGACCTAAGGTCAACTGACGGACCGACACAGGTCACATGACCTGAGGTCAACTGACGGACCGACATAGGTCACACGACATGAAGTCAACTGATGGACCGACACTGGTCAC
>JBBPBX010111794.1:0-10680 GCA_038048925.1 Garcialebias charrua | reverse complement strand
TTTCCTTGAACAATTAAAGTCAGACCAGGAAAAGAGGTGGAAGTCCAAAAAAAGAAGAAGCGTGGACTTTTAAAAAGGCAGGAAGATTCAATTTCACAACACCGCAAAGAGACGGATTGTTGCTAAATATCATGGGAGGGCTGAGAGTAAAAGGTTAAATAGGCTGAAACTGAGAGAATAGTCTGAAACTACTTTCCCATACAGCATTAATGCTATCCGTATGTTTTGGAGAGGAATGCACGTCCCTTCTGGGGAAAAGAAAAGAAAATCTCTTATGTCTTTTAAAGTTCTAAATTCTGCTCCACAAATGGATTCCAAATAAAAATTGCTCCTTCAGTCTGGTACGGGAGAAAGATGGAAGGGAAACTAAAAATAACCACTCTCCAGAATACTTAACAGCAGCAAGCGTACATCTCTCCACTTATAGAACCACATAAATCTCACACACAAACACACACTATAGTGCAGAATGGAGTCATACGTACTTCAGGGAAAGTGCACGAGGGCAGATTCTCCATCTGCATTGTGGGCGACAGCAGGGGCCGTGCTGGAGTGGCGTTTGTTTCCCAGAGACGCCGTCGACACAGAAACACTCATACGTCACAAACATGAAAGAGGGCCCTTTGAAAGCTCAGCTGCACAGTTGGCTCTCAAACAAGCCGAAGGAGACCTTTTCCTACCAGCTCGTCTCGTGCATCTGCTGCTACCAAATCTGACAACAGCAGTCGAATAAGGTTGTTGTGTTAAGATGAGAATTATGCCGACAAATACCCTCGGGGCTTCCTGCTTCCTTGGCAGCAGATAATCGGACAAGCATTTGTGTATTAATTCTCCGAACAGAAATGTTTTCCTTACAGTTATGTCCACTACAGTAATGCAAAATAATAGAGATAAGTGCACAAAGTCTCAAACAATAAACTAAGTGTAAAAAAGACTTATTGCTGATAAAGTAAGTTTGCATTTAGGACAAGGTTGTACAGTACTTTCATGCACCAGAGGGAAAAAGTTCTGCACAACAGTTCACATTACAGGTGAGATCATGTGCCAAAACGCACTGATGCACACATGTCAATGCCACATGCAGACTGTGATTGATTTAATGCGCACATCTGCTCCCAAACCCATATGGAGAGGCTCAGCATACTTCTACAAAATACAGTTTTTCTCGTGAATGAAATGAAGGACAAAGCAAAACGTAAAATCAAAAACAAAAATAAATGGTGAATTGAAAGTGACCCAACAGTATTAAAGAGTTATGCAAGGAGACAATTAAATTACCGTTCTTGCCGCCGTACATGTTGCACCGCCGTATAAGAAGCATCAGTCCAAATATGTCTACTAAAGTGGGAAAAAAACGTAAATACTTTGTATCTATTATATGTCACCGCTGACAACCCGGGCCTGTGTTGTGCCAAATATCGATTGGCTGCCAAGTGGCGGGAGCGTGCATGGGAGGACTTTAACAAGAATTTAACAAGAGTAAAGAATAAAGAATTTAACAAGATTTAAAACAATTATTTGTTTGCTTGACATTAAAGCAAAGGTGTGTCTCGGTCTAAATTTTGAGTAATTAATGCACTTTGACAATCAAATCAGCTGCGTTTCAAAACCTGATTTATGGAAGCGGGAGTGCGTGCACGTCAGGACTCACTGTGCATTTCTTCAAAATTTAACAAGATAGCCACCTAATAATAATTTGTTTGCTCAACATTATAGTAAAGTTGTGTCTCAGTTGAACTTTTCCTTAATAAATGCACCATAATGGTCAAATCAGCTGCTGGGCGACACGGCAAAATGCAGCTGATTTCATGTTTGCTCCAGGAGTTACGGAGCGAGACCAAGGTGGCTTACTATGGCAAGCCAAGTGTCTCATTAATAGCCACTTTTAAATATTAATGAGACATTTGGCTTGCCATATTAGACGAGGGCCCTCTAGTAGCTGAAAATGGTAGTGTTCAATATTTTCCATGTCAGAATGAATGAAATCGTCGGATCTCAGCCAAAAATTGGATTATAAACATGAGAAAAAAACATAAATTAATTGCTTCACTGTACAAGTCGCAGGGCATGCCAATTTATACAAAAAGTTACAACTTATATAGCAAAAAGTACGGTAAATTCAAGCGCCAAGTCACAACAGAAGTTGTCTCAGAGCACTGAACAGAAACATTCATATATAAAAATAGTACAATTTAACATTATGTATCTGAGGAGCAGACTGTTTTGAATTCAACTCATTCACAGAAGTTTCATCTTGAGCAAGAGCGAAAGCAACAGTGGAAAGAAAAAATTCCCTCATGAGGAAGAAACTTTTAGCAAAACCAGGCTCAGCAGGACAAGCGGCCATCTGCTTCGACCGGCATAAACGGAACCAAAGACGCACAATTTGCAGAGAAATAAAATGAAAGAAGAAAAAGTGCCACCCACACACTTTGGCTACCCAAACACAAATGCATCAGAAGTACCGGCTCTTTAAAATATAATACACTAAGTTATATTATATTACTCTTAAGAAACGAAAATATAAAATCCACAAAGTTACTGATGCAGAAGAGAGTGAATGTTATACATGTACATTTTAGGGATCCAAAAAGTAGTTTTGTGTAACTTATTAATGTTCACTTTTCACAACTGATAACTCCAGTTACCAAACTTGGGAGATTCACTTTGAACTAAAACTTCTTTTTTAACCATAATACGTGTAATGAGGAAAAAATAAAAATAACGTTACATCCAAGTACTCTTACAAGTACAAGCATTGTGCTGTGCATCTGTTTAAGTTGAACAAATAAACTACGCTTAAGCACCAAAATCAGACAAACTATAAATAAATAATAATCGGTGTGACTCTTAGTATCATTTGTTGTTTACTTGTAATATTAGCTGAGTGAGGCTATAAAACTGGACTTGGTAACTGGAGCCAGCTGAAACCCAGTTACTTTCTTTAATCAGTTCACTGTAAAAAATAAAATAAAATAAAAATGTTTAAGTTGTCATTTCTGTTGGTTAATTAATTATATTTCTGTTGATTGCTTCAACTACGGTTATAATTTTTACAGTATTTATGTTATATAAAACATTAGTAAAAGTACAAAAATATTTTCTCCAAATTGTGTTAAAATGAAGCAGAAACAAACATTAAATAGCTTAAACAAAAATTTGTAGTGAAAATTATTGGGTTACCCACATTAGATATTTTATATCTGTTCATTTTATTTTTAAAAACTTGTTTTTTACTGTTTAAAACAACGCGTTTGTTTTTTGTGGTCCTGCTAATCCCAAACAGAGGAAATGAAAAATGTACCAAATATCAGCTCAGGACTCAGGAGGTTAAAGCAAACATGACTAATACACATTTAAACATCCATTACATTTTTATGGTTTGTTCATAACTAATATATTCAATTAATAAATTAACTTTTTCTAAATTGACATTAGGTAATTACTGTACTGTTGAAATAATGACATATTTGTCAGTTCTTTCAGTTAATCCTGGTCGACACGTGATGTGAACAGCATGGCTCATAATGTATAGCTAATAACTGACAGTTATTACAGTAATAATGATAATTAAATCTAAATTAGAACAAGGGAAATGAAGGCTGCTCAGTGACACAGGAAATTATATATTTTTCCTCTTCTGCATTCTCAGAAGGGAAAACTCAGCATCATATCTAAAAAGGCAGTAATGACGTGAGAATAATCCCAAATTGGATCACAACGATCACTTTGTAAAATAAATAAATAAATAAATAAAATAAAATAAAATAAAACTGGAGGATCATTAAAAGGAAGACAGAAGGACAGCTGACCACCAGAAAGTAAAAATGTACATTTGAAAATTAAATGCAAAATGTTGGGGGCAGACAAAAGTTAACCAAAAATAAATAATTTACTCAAACTTTACTTAACGTAAATTTAACTAGAGAAATTGCATTTCCTGCAAAAATGCAGTGCGAATGCTTATTGCAGAACTTCCTGAAAAGCAGATGAAATTAGCTATAAATAAAAAAGCATGCTGAAATGTATCTGAAATAGATAAACAAGCCTAAATTAACAGAAGGCAGAAGGAACACATGTTTGCTGAATTGGATTTAAAGAAGCAGAAATTAGCACTAAAATTAGAGAAGTAGCTAAAAAAAATGGCTGAAATAAAAAAAAGGCTGAAAAGTAGCTGAAAGGCAGAAAGAAGCTTGAAGCAGAAAGAGCTGAAATGAGCACAAAAAATGTGGAATTGGCTGAAACAGCCCAAGTTAGCATAAAACAGCTAAATAGTAGCTGAAATAGCAGAAATGACTGAAACTGGCATAATTAAACTGCAACAGGCTGAAATTAAAATGAAGTTAATTAGGCTGAAAGTAGTCAAAATTATCTTTAAAAAACTTGAATTCATCTGAAAACAGCTGAAATTAGCTAAAAAAATGCTACAAATGTTGCTGAAAAGGTAGAACAAGTTTAACTTAGCAGAAGAAAGCAGAAAGAACATGTTTGTCCAATTAGGCTGAATGAAACAAAAATGAGCACAAACAAGTGGAAATTATCTGAAAAAAAAAATCTAAATAGCAAAAATATCTGAAAAGTAGCTAAAAAAGCTGAAAGAAGCTTAAAATACCATAGGAAGAGGAGAAAGAGCCCATTTTTGATGAATTAGGAAAAAGAGTTTAAACGAGTGCAAAAAAACGGAATTTGGTGAAAAAGTGAAAATTTGCGTAAAACAGCTAAATATGGTAGCTAAAATTACTGAAACTGGCAGAAATAAACTGAAAGGAGCATAACAAGCTGAAAATAGTCAAAGTCAAAGTCAACTTTATTGTCAAAACTGCAATATGTACAGGACATACACAGGATTGAAATTGCATTTCTCTCAGTCCCTCGGTGCAACAGTAACCATTTAAACACTAAAACACTGAAACATTTAATAAACATAAGCATAAAATGAAATAATAAAAGTAAAAGTGTAATACTGTCCTGAGTTTTTGCATAGTAGTTTTTGCATAGTAGTAGTATGAAAGTATGAAAAAGTTACACCAACACTAAAACACTAAACATTTAATAAACATAAGCATAAAATGAAATAATAAAAAGTGTAATACTGTCCTGAGTTTTTTGCATAGTAGTATAAAAGTATAAAAAGTATATCTATAAAATAAAATGAAAGTTCTGGCATTGACATTTGTAATAGAGTGACAAAGCAGCATATGAAGTTTATGTACACAGTATATGTATGAGGTAGATGATATTGGTATAGAGGTAAAGTGGCATATGCAATAAGGCTAGTAAAAAATAATATATATATCAGCAGTAGTGTAGATATAAAAAGTAGTGTGAATGTAAACAGTAGTAATAAATGTAAACAGTAGTAATAAATGTAAACAGTGAATGTAAACAGTAGTATGACTATAGGCAGTAATGTAATACAAACATTAGTGCAAATATAAGAAGTAGTGCAAACTGAATGAGCACATGACCGTGAGTTGAGTGAATAACCCGTTTTGATGACACAGAGTCCAGTGTTAAAATCTTTGTGTTGTGTGGTAATGTGTGAAAGTTTTTAGTGTTAAGGCAGTACAAGTGGGAGGGGGGGCAGAACAGGTAGAGAGTTTAGCATCCTGACTGCCTGATGAACAGAGCTGTCACTCAGTCTGCTGGTTCGAGCCTGGAGACTCCTCAGTCTCCTCCCTGATGGCAGCAGGCTGAAGCAGCTGTGTAGTGGGTGTGTGGGATCACCTGCCATGCATAAAGAAGTTAGAAGAAGCACAAATATTTTGTGGTTAGCAGAAATATCATGAAAGGAGCACAAACAGCTGAAAGTAGCTGAAAAACATGTACATTTGCACAAGGAAGCTGAAGCAGAACAAAATGTGTGAACGGAGCAGTAAAAGGTTGTAAACAGATCTGAAGATTTGAAGGATGTAAAATTAGCTCAGTTCATTTTCTATGAGGAAAAAATGGCAGAAAAGGCTAAATATTTCAAACAGCTAAAGTTGCACCATTACCAAAAGTCATAGCAGGATTGTCCTGAAAGAGCTGAACAGTTTGATATGATTTGTTGAAATAGCTGAAAACTGCAGAACAAAAATCACTTAAAAATACATGTACAGTATATATACGGAAGAAAAATGGATCACAATAGTGTGAATGCTTCATAAACATTCACACAATGAAGGAAAACTAAAATAATGTACATTTTCATATGTGTAAATTATTTAAAACCACTGACACATTCAGCTATACAATAAAGTTATCATTTAAACAAAATCGCAATTACTCCTTGAGGAAATTAAATCACATAAAAGGAAAACTATGATAAGAACTCCTCAGGTTATTACAGCCCGCCATGTTCACTGTGGATAAAAACTTCATCAGAACAGAACAAAGTGCATTCTGGAGCCAGATTTCACATTAAGGCAATTTAAATATTCTAGACTGCCCAATTTAGGGGCTAAACTTCTGAGCAACTTAATTTGACTAGATTAATTATACAATTAAATCCCAACTTCTCTCAATTATGTGGAGAAATACTGCTCGTCTGCTCAGGCCGACCCTTCACCTCTGCTGAGGTGAGCTACCTGATAAGCATAATTTTCACCAGGAGCAGAAGAAATTGCTGCCTGTTTTGTTGCTGCGCTCGACTCAGCACATTATAGTTCTTAATTGCTGACAGACTTTGTAAATGTGCCCTTGACATGGAAAAGGGAAATGTTATGCCATTTGCTCGCACGTTACTGAACGAGCAGGAGCTTTTTCTTGATTGACAGGACAATCCACTCAATCAAAAGACTTAATTGTGTGCCAATTGATTCTGTAATTACAATTGGCAGTCTTGCCACTTCGGTTTCATTGATTTATCATCTGTGAAGAGCAAAGATGTAACGACATCATTTGGTTTTAGCTTCTGGGAAGTCAGAGTTACTGTATCTCTAGTGTTTTATAGGAAACCAGCACTACTATACAAATTTAAATCATTACAGTATTGTGTAAATGTTTATGAAGCATTCACACTATTGTGATCCATTTTTCTTCTGTGCATTTTTAAACGCGTTTCTCGTCCCGCTGTTTTCAAGCTGTTTCAATAAATCATGAATCAAAACATTCAGCTCATTCAGGACAGGTTTTTGGTATTGGTACAACTTTAGCTTTTTGAAATATTTTGCCTTTTCTCCCATTTTTTTTAATTGAAAATGAATTGAGCTCATTTTACATCCTTCAAATATTTAAATCTGTTTACAACCGTTTACTGCCCCTTTCATATTTTGTTCTGGTTTGGCTTCTTTCAGCTTCCTTGTGTAAATTTAAACTTTTTTTCAGCTACTTTCAGCTATGTTGTGCTCTTTTCAGATTATTTCTGCAACATTTTTTGTGCTTATTCTAACTTCTTTCTGCTAATTTCAGCTTGTTATGATCCTTTCAGCCATTTTTGCACGCCTCCACATTTTCTGCTACTTCAGCTATTTTTAGCTGCTTTTAATGCTAATTTTAACTTTTCAACTAATTCCACATTTTTTAAAAACTCATTTCAACCTTTTTAGTCTAATTCAGCTAAATTGTGCTATCTTCCACTTCTTTTTTTTTTTTTTTGTCATTTCAGCTTCTTCCTCTCTTTTTTGGCTACTTTTCAGATGTTTTTACAAATTTCTGCTTTTTTCAGATAATTTTCACTCTTTGTGTTCATTGCTTCTTCAAGCCTAATTGAGCAAATGTTTGTTCTTTCTGATTTCTTCTGCTAATTTAAGCTTGTTCTACCTTTTCAGCTACCCTAACATTCTTAGCTAATTTCAGCTGTTTTCAGATAAATAAATAAAAAATGTCATGGTCATTCCTGCTACTTTCAGCCTAATTTAATTTTTTATGATAATTTCAGCTTGTTATACTGCTTTCATTTTTTTTCTGCTAGTTTCAGCTTCTTCTACTATATTTCAGCTGCAAATTTTTGATTTTTCAGCTAATTCCACATTGTTTTTAGCTCATTTCAGCTCTTTCTGCTTCCTTCTGGTAGTTTAAGCTTCTTTCTGCCTTTCAGCATTACTTTTCAGCTAGTATATTCAGCTAATATCAGCTTATTTTTTTAGCTATACAGTATTCCTAATTTTTGTGCTAAATTCTGCTAATATGTGCTCTTTCATCTTTCTTCTGCTAACTTAGGCTTGTTATTCAGCTACAGTTGAGCACATTTTTAAGCTAATTTCAGCTGTTTTTCAACAAGTTATTCTGCAATAAGCATTCACATAGCATTTTTGTAGGTATTGCAATTTCTCTAGTTTTGTTTGTCTCAAACTTAGTTTAGAAGATTTGATATTTTTTCATCATGCTTGAGGAATAGAACTATTGAAAAGGTAATAAAATAAACAATTTGTGTCAAACTTACAGCTCTGAAATCAAGACAGTTTATTAAGAGAATTATCCATGGACCAACAACAAGACTTTGGACAGGCATTGAAACGACTAAACCAGAAAGAAAGAAAAGACCAAGACACACTAAGTAAGTACGGTACTGAAATGTTCAGTATACACCATCATTCTGAAATGAAAACACCTGAATGACTCAAGTAAAATCCTTCAATCTGTGATTTTAATAAATTAGCAAAATCACTTCAAACTGTGTCTTTGCAATTGTAGATCATGTACTGATAGATGAAGAGAAATCAATTGATTTGACTTGATTGTGAGAAAACGTGAAGCTACCTGACGTTCTGCACGCTGCAGCAGAATATTTCAGCTTAGTTAAAAAGCAGCAAAGTGTCAAGAATCAGTCATGAATGTATCCAAGTGTGCTTTTATAAAATATGACATCCTTTATAGATACATTAGAAATGCGCTGACAGCAAAGGACACTACTAACCCCCACCCATATTCTTTTTTATTTATGTGGCGGTTAAGAGCTGAAGCAGCAGGACTGGGTTACAAAGGTGGACTCATACTCCTGGACAAGCAGCCCCTATCAAAGTGAAAGAGGAAATCCAGGGATACGTGTTCAACCCAAAGACCTTCAGAATCCCTCCTTCCACACGCTCCATGCCATCATTGTATTCAACTCCCTCTGTTCCCTTCAGAGGAGAGGGGGAGAAAACGAGGGGAAATGGCATAGTTGACCTTAATCTGTCCAGCAGTGAATTTCAGAGTGATGACATGCTACCTCAGAGGTAAAAGCCAATTGTTTCTTTTGTACCTCGTTTAAGAGCCAAATCAAACACCCCGGGGACGTTTCCCTTTCAAATTGTGAACTATTTCAGATTCTGCAATGTTGCTTTGATTCATTCACCAGATTATCCGTTTTATTTTGTTCTGTTTTAATCAAATATAAAAGACTGATGTCAACCAATAAAGCTGTGTTTTATCTATCCATCCATATTCTACTTCTTATCCATGCAGAGGCAACAGGTCCAGGAAAGAAACCCAGACATCTCTCTCCCCAGAGACACTTTCCAGCTCATCTTGAAGGATCCCAAGGCATTCCCAGGCCAGAGTAGATACACTGTAGCTGCCAGTCGAACAAAGTTGAGCCTAACTGATGGTTTGAATGTTTCCTTTGTTTTGCCTTTTTAAGCATCCACTACTCGTCAACCAACGTAAGAGCTAAAGTGGCAAACATACATGGAAAAATATATAATGTATTTTTTTTGTTTCAGTATTACTTAAATTATATTCATCAACATGTGCTGTACTTGTGTCCATATGCAAACATTTACCTTGTTCCTCCTTTTAGACTGGTACTAAATCTTTTGCACTTTTATTTGCTAGAACCTTCGGTTTATTTTGCTAGAACCTTCAGTTTATTTTACTTTTTATACTACTATGCAAAAACTCAGGACAGTATTACACTTTTATTATTTCATTTTATGCTTATGTTCATTAAATGTTTAGTGTTTTAGTGTTGGTGTAAATTTTCATACTTTTATACTACTATGCAAAAACTCAGGACAGTGTTACACTTTTACTATTTTATGCTATGTTTAGGGATGGGGCAGATCCGATCCAGTATCGGTATCAGTATCCGATACCAGCATTATTTAAGTATCGGGTATCGGATCAAACCTGCCGATACTTTTCCGATCCAGCTTCAAAGAGCACTTGTGTTCAATCACAATCTGTGACTGCCCTTTTTAACATTGTGTGAGATAAACCCAATGAAGACACTCTTAAGCCTTACAATAGGGGGGTTCCCTATTGTAAGGCTTAAGAGTGTCTTCATTGGGTTTATCTCACACAATGTTAAAATGAATAGTTTGGGTGCAAAAGTTTCATTATACAGAGTCAAATACCTGAACAGTATCGGATCGGGAAAGTATCGGTATCGGTCGATACTGAGTTAATAAGTATCGGATCGGATGTGAGAAATGTGGATCGGTGCATCCCTACTTATGTTTATTAAATGTTTTAGTGTTTTAGTGTTTAAATGGTTACTGTTGCACCGAGGGACTGAGAGAAACGCAATTTCAATCCTGTGTATGTCCTGTACATATTGCAGTTCTGACAATAAAGTTGACTTTGACTTTGACTTTATCCTTAGCTTTGCACCACACTTGTTCTCTCCCTTTGCCGTTGTCTCGTTTAACATGAAGCCACAAAATTTAGCACGTCCGTGTCTACAAGAAATTACGAAATAAAAGTACCAGTAAATTAAATTGACCTGTTTCAAAGTAATTTCTGATTAGATGGCCTTTACATACACCATCAGACCTC
>JBBPBX010111792.1:0-10680 GCA_038048925.1 Garcialebias charrua | reverse complement strand
GCCATTGATGTAGAGTTTTTTGATCTAAACCCATACTGACTGTTGCTTAGAATATTTTGTTTATCTATAAATTGGTCTAGTCTGTTTACAAATAGTTTTTCAAGAATTTTTGAAAACTGTGGTAACAAGGATATAGGTCTATAATTGTTGAATACACATTTATCACCATTTTTAAAAAGAGGAACGACCTTAGCTACTTTCATATTATCTGGAAATATTCCTGTTGAAAATGATAAGTTACATATGTATGTAAACGGCTCAATAACATGGCTCATTATGTCCTTTACAAACATCATATCCATGTCCACCCAGTCCCTTGATCTCTTGTCTGTAAGATTTTTTACTACATTCATTATTTCCTCTTTGTTAGTTCCATTTAGAAAAATACTATTTGCACAACCTTTAATTGAATGGATCACATTATTATCTGCTTTTGGTATTTTAGCTGCAAGGCTTGATCCAACATTCACAAAATATTGATTAAATCCATTTACAATTTCATTTTCATCATGAATTTCATCGTTGTCTTTTACAAAATATTTTGAAATACCAGTTTTTGCTTTATGATTCTTCAGGACACTATTCATTACTCGCCATGTTGCTTTCATATCACCATTACTTTTATCTAATAATTTACTATAATATTCTTTCTTATGTTTCCTTATAATCCCTACTAATTTATTTTTATACTTTTTATATTTTTCTTCAGCGCTCTGACTTCGCAATTTCAAGAAACATGAATACAAATAATTCTTTTTTTACAAGCATTTCTCAACCCTTTTGTCATCCATGGTTGATCAACCGTATTTCTCTTTGTGTAATTTGTTTGCACACAATTCTTTTCATACAGAGCTTCCAAGATATTCATAAACTCATCATATGCTCTGTTCGCATCATCAACATACACTTCATTCCAGTCTTGTTTATCTAGATCCTCTTTTAATTTTTCCAAAACTTTTTTGACGTGTTTATGATCTTTTTCTTCGTTGTAACTGCTTTTGTGATGCTTTGATCATTTTTATAGATTGTGAAAACTGGTAAATGATCACTTAAGTCGGTCGTTAAGATACCACCTATCACATCCCCATTTGTTATATTTGTGAAAATATTATCAATTATTGTGGCACTATGAGTTGTAATTCTTGTTGGCTTTGATATCAATGGATACATATTTAAACTGTACATTGAGTTTATAAATGTGCTTATGTTATTTCATTCAACCTTTATTTAGTCAGGTAAATCTTATTGAGCCTCATGGCTCATTTACGAAAGCGACCTGCTAAAACTAAAGAACGATGAACAGCAATGGTAGAATTTCCTTAAACAATAAACAATAAACAATAGAAAACAAAAGAGAGAAAAAAACAAAAGAGAGAAATACTTTTTTTTTTTTTTTTTTTAACAAAGTATCAAAAAACTAGCAAAACATTATAAGGTAGACGTATAAAATCAAAGACAGGAACAAATCTGCATTGGTTTTTGAATCTGTTTTATTTCCCATATCAATGTTAAAGCTTCAGTATGTAGCTTTTTTTATGAACATATTTCTTCACTCTGTCACTACCTCCTGACAGACTGATGTTAGCCAGGTAATCTCTGAAAAAAAAAAAATATTGTCCCCTTGCTTCTCCAGGTGGTAAATAAGCATTTCTAAAAAGAAAAGGTGACCCACCATTTTCCAGCCAATAAAAACAGAGTTTGTAACCAGCCAATAAAAACAGAGCTTGAATTTGAATCAGCCAATAAAAACAGAGCTTGAATTTGAAATTTAACAGACCACAAGGGGGCAGAGCCATATATGGCTCTGAGGGGGAGGGATCAGAATGCTTTGCCTGTTGAAAATATTTCTAAGTGCTGCAGTTCTACAGAAACTGCATACTGAACCTTTAAAGTCTCCACACAAAAAAACTTTTTTATTAAAACTCTTCTCCATTAGCTCCAAGATTTTATCCGTGAATATTTCTATATTTGCTCCTGGTGATCTATATACACAACTTATTATTATGTTTTTATCATTTTTGTTTATTATTTCTATTGTTATCATTTCCATAATATTATCAACTATTATTGACATTTCACTATTTAATTTACATTTTATTTCATTATTGACAAATAGAGCGACTCCACCACCTCTTTTATTATTTCTGTTCATATGATATAATTCATACCCCTCGATGTGAATATTACTTGTGTTATCATCATTGAGCCATGTCTCTGACAGCGCTATTATCGTAAAAGTTCTATTTAACTGTTTTAAGTAATCTGTTATTTTGGATATGTTTGCATTTATACTTCTGCTATTAAAGTGAATAATAGAGAGAACTCCATTTGATATATTGATGTCATTAAACTGCTCTTCATTATAATATTCGCTATCTTTTATTACAGGAAAAAATTTGCATCAATCACATTTTCAACATTATATATTTTAGGTTCTGAGTCTTCGTATGTTGTCATGTTCTAATGTATTTGTTCATTTCACTGTATATTTTATCCATTTTGAGTGTGAGTTGTTTCATTGATTTGTAATTTTTCATCTCCTGAGTTCATCCAGATCCGTCAGCTCTTTTATCATTTTAGGCTGAGACTCTTCCTTTGTTTTGATAAAGACGTATCCATTTCTTGTCCATGTTGATACTATACTTTATTGTCAAAACTGCAATATGTACAGGACATACACAGGATTGAAATTGCATTTCTCTCTGTCCCTCGGTGCAACAGTAAACATTTAAACACTAAAACCTTTAATAAACATAAGCATAAAATGAAATAATAAAAGTGTAATACTGTCCTGAGTTTTTGCATAGTAGTTTTTGCATAGTAGTAGTATGAAAGTATGAAAAGTTACACCAACACTAAAACACTAAACATTTAATAAACATAAGCATAAAATGAAATAACAAAAGTGTAATACTGTCCTGAGTTTTTTGCATAGTAGTATAAAAGTGTAAAAAGTATATCTATAAAATAAAATGAAAGTTCTGGCATTGACATTTGTAATAGAGTGACAAATCAGCATATGAAGTTTATGTACACACAGTATATGTATGAGGTAGTTCATATTGGTATAGAGGTAAAGTGGCATATGCAATAAGGCTAGTAAAAATATATATATATCAGCAGTAGTGTAGATAAATAATAAAAATAAGCATAGTGATCAAACAAATGTAAAATAATTAAAAGTCAAACTCAAAGATATTTACACTACCACTTAAATACGATTAAAAAAGATATATCTTGCTTTGCACAAGTTGTTGTCAATGCTAATGCTATCAGTAAGCTATAATAGTCCATCATTGTGCAAAAATAATCAGTCTTTCTAAAACAATGCCTTAAATAAAATAATAAAGTGGTTCATGCAAATGCTATTTATACATCTTTTCACTTTGCATTACACAGTTATTACAGCAGAAACATAATATTCCTACAGGAAATGCCCCTGGCTGCACTGGAGGTGCTACAGGTGGTGTTGCTTCATAAAACTCTTTGGTAAGCAGCTGTTGCTACATTGATTATAGAAATACCAGAACTTATCTACTGTACGATGCATTTTTGGCGCACTCACACAAAAAGACCAGTTTTACTGTTTTATTACCCAAAAACTAAAGTGTTTTTGCTCATTTCAAATTACAGATATGTAATCTGAAGCACAAAATTATTTAAAATATTTCATGAATTTTTGTATGTATGCATTTTTATGATGTGATTTTTTTGAGACAATGGCTGATGATTGGTTGCGATTGAAACAACTACACCTGACTGTAGAACAACTGTGATCTCAGTACAAAGAGATTCTATCCTTTTCTGGATGTGCAACATCTTAAAAAGATATCCACATGGGGCATGAATCCTAAACAGGCCCAGTACACCACACATCACAACCTGATCAACCACCTGCATCAATCACCAGAGCAACACTGATTCACAGAGGACTGAAAACATAACCCTGAGGACCTACTGCCAAAGTCCTGGTGCTATTGACGCTCTTTGTGGACTTCACATCTGCCTTCAACACCATGATCCCCCAAACTCTGATAGACAAACTATCTACACTTGGACTAAGCCCCTCTATTTGTAACTGGATACTAGACTTCTTAACAGATAGACCACAGTCCGTGAAGATCCACAACTTCTCCTCCTCCACCATAACCCTCAGCACTGGCTCTCCTCAGGGATGTGTGCTGAGCCCCCTTCTGTTCACTCTGCTCACATATGATTGTACAGCCACACTTCCAGGCTGTCATATTGTTAAGTTTGCAGATGATACAGCGGTGGTGGGATGCATTACAAACAATGATGAGTCCAGCTACAGACAGGAGGTGGAACACCTGGAGAGCTGGTGCAAAGAGAACAATCTTCACATGAATGTGAAGAAGACAAAGGAGATGATTGTGGACTTCAGAAGGAACAAACACACCCATGCCCCACTGAAAATAGGTGGGTCTGCAGTGGAAGTGGTCTCCAGCTACAAATACTTGGGTGTACACATGAATGATAACCTCAGCTGGAGCAACAACACCACCAGCCTGATCAAGAAAGGTCATCAGAGACTCTACTTCCTCAGACGGCTGAGACGAGCTGGTCTGAGCAGCCCAGTCCTCACCTCCTTCTACAGGTGTGCAGTGGAGAGCATCCTGTGCTCCAGCATCAACGTGTGGCATGGAGGCTGCACAGTTGAAGAGAGGAAAGCTCTGCAGAGAGTGGTGAAGGCTGCACAGAAGTCTGTTGGAGTCAGTCTCCCCACCATCACAGACATTTACACCTCCAGATGCAGGAAAAGAGCCACCTGCATCATGAAAGACCTCACTCATCCAGCACACTCACTCTTTGCCCCACTCCCCTCAGGACGGAGGTTGAGGAGCATCAAGTGTAGAACCACTAGACTGAGGAACAGCTTCTACCCTGAGGCTGTTAGACTCATGAATAAATAAAAATAAAATAAAAAAATAAACACTGCAAAATATCACATCATACTGATGCTGATCTGTTTTCTTGTTGCTGTATTCATCTGTGTTCATCTGTGACCATCTGCTCATACAAACTCATGTTCGTGCTGCTGTGTATTACTAGTTGATGTTTTTCTTAGTTAGTTCTAGATGTTATTACTGTTTTTCTCTTTCATTTGTTGTTGGATGTAACTGGGACCTCGTGTACATAATCTCGTTTTCATCTCATGTACCACATGCGGTGCAAATGACAATAAAGACTCTCTGACTCTCTGACTCTGACTATAGCTCTGTCCTGCACACGCCATCCCTGGGACCTGTACTCCAGTGACATGCTGTGAGGTTTGTGACAGGCGAACGTGGAAATGCTTCAGTCGAGGCAGATCATATGCTGTCAAGCGCTCCAGTTACTGTGAGGTGTCCGCACTTGAAGGACCAGGACCAGACTTCCTTTTTCACTCAGCTTTCCTTTTTTTTATTCCAACAGTTGTACAGATGATACAGTTGATTTAGTCAACAGTGGTTACAACTAGTCAGGTGTTCAGCTAATCAGATGATCAGTTAATCAGCTTTTCAGAATGTCAGGTGTTCAGGTGAAAAACCGATAGTCCTTTAAGTTTAAAGTCCCTTTCCTCACAGGTTTCAAGTCTCTGTGTCTGCTGCTGCCCGCCCTGCTTGCTGTGTTTTTTACAGCATGGCTGGTTTGCTGTTGTTCTTATAGTGCTGGCACGAGCTGCCAGCTGATTTAAATTAAGCTCACCTTGTCAGGCCTCACAGACATGCTGCTGTGCAGAGCATGTGCAGTGTGTGTGTGGTGCGCACGGTGTGGGCGGCGCCAGGTTGCCGTGACACCTCCCACTCGATCCTTATGTGGTAAACACAGAAAGATCGTACCTTTTCCGTCGAGCTAGTCACACTTTACTTGATCTTCAACCGGTACAAGGACAACAAGGCGCCGGACATCCCGATGCAGTATGGTACTTTGGTAAACTGTCTTGGGATCTCTGGTGACAGGTTTCGGAGTCTTCAACAAAACACTGGAACTTGGAGAGACTTTCACATAGACATCTCGGACGACACCTCTGGGATCTGGATTCACACTGATAACTTTTGCAAGCTTGAACTGCCCTCTTAGTGCGTTTTGGTCGCAGAGCCAAACTATGTCTCCAACAGCAACATTTCTTTCAGTAGTGTGCCACTTACTGCGAATGAAGAGGTTTGGACCAGCGAGCTGGCTCCAGGACTTCCAGAAGTTGTTGACCATGTTTTGCATTTGTTGGAGTCGTTTGAAGGGGTAGACAGTATAGTCAATACTTTTAAAGTCACCATTCTGTGTAGCTCGTCCAAGTAGTAAAGTGTTTGGTGTGATGTACTGGATTCTCTCTTCTGTACTCTGAATTTTGGCGTCAATAGGCCTTTCGTTGGCAAGGTTGGCAGCTAACTGGAGTACTGTAAGGAACTCACTGAAGGTAAGACCTTCTACATTACCAAGACTTTGGAGTGCTTTTTTGGTAATCCTGACAGCAGCTTCGGCAGCTCCGTTCCGGTGAGGAGAGTCAGCTGGCAGGATTTTCCATGTCCAGTTGGTTTCATTTTTGGCAGCATACTCTTCAAGTGACTCTCGATTCTGTTCTCTCAGGTAAGTATACATCTCCTTTAATACAGGTTTTGCTCCAACGAAGTTGGTACCAGGATCAGACCAGATTTTCCGAGGATGGCCTCGGACTGCGGTGAACCTCTGGTAAGCCAGCAGAAAGCTTTCTGTAGATAATGTATTTGCCATCTCAACATGAATAGCTCGGCTGGACATGCAGCAAAACACAACACCCCAGACTTTCATTGTCACCCTCTTTCTGACATCATCCTTCACATGGTAAGGTCCAAATAGGTCGATGGATGTGAACTCAAATGGTGCAGAAGGAGTTGACCTCTCTACAGGCAAGTTTCCCATTATTTGCTTGCAGGTTCTTGCTTTTGCTTTCTTGCAAATGATACACTTGTCAACAACCTTTTGGGCAATAATTCTTCCCCTGATAACCCATGCTTTCTTCCTCATCCGCAGAAGGGTTCCTGCCACTCCATAATGTCCCTCGCTGTGTGCTTCTCTGGCTAAGAGGGTGGAGATCCAAGCTTGGAATGGTAAAAGAGGAACAGCTTTGCGGTCTTCGTTGAAGTTCTGAATTCGACCACCACAAACTAGAAGTCCAATTGTCTGATCTCTGTAGACGACTAATCTGTCTGTTGTAGTGTTGGGGAAGTTCACACCCATTTGTGCTGCAAGACAGAGATCTCGGAACACATCTCGTCTCTCACTGATTGAAAGGATCCCCGATGATGGTACTGCCTCCCACTTTTCTTGATCTGTGACCTTGACTTTCAGGAACTTTTTTGCTGCCCTCCAGATCCATGCCACAGTCCCAATCAGTCTTCTCAGGTTGCTGAAGCGTTTTTCATCAACTAGGCTCAGGATTACTTCTCCAGCAGGTGGTCTTGTGGACACTTCATGGGCTGGATCTTGGGCTGCCTTCAAGTGACCTCTGGTCAGAATGGCTACAAATGTCTTTTTCTGGATTTTTTCAACTTTATCTCGAGCTTGTGCAGCAACATCTTTGGCAGATCTTTTTGGCCACTTATCATCAGGAAGTTGGAGGAACTTTGGACCTAACTGCCACTCGGAGTCCTCAGTCAGGGCTCCAGGACTGGCCCCTCTGGTAATGATGTCTGCGATGTTCACCTGCCCAGGAATCCACCACCAGTCATTGACATCAGTACTGCTCTGGATTTCCCCAACACGATTTGCAAAGAATGTTTGGTAACCGTAGCTTTCTCGCTGGATTGCTCCCAGTACAGTTTGACTGTCAACAAAATGATACCATTTCTTGATTTTCACACGGCAGTGTCTCTGGAAGTAGTTTTTTAGACGGGCAGCAAACACAGCTCCACATATTTCTGCTTTCACAGGATCACCTTTCTGATCGAGAGGGGTCAGCTTTGCTTTAGCCTCGACCAGCCTCACGACGATGCCGCTTTCGCAGTTCCAACGAAGATACATCACTGCGCCATATGCATTCTCACTTCCATCAGAGAACGTAATGGCAGTGGGCTCTGTGCAGGGATCTGGTGGAGTTAGAGATCTGGCAAACTGAATTTGGCTCAAGTTAGCATACTCTTCTAGAAGCTTTATAGAATCTTCTCGAAGCCCTTCAGACAAAGCAGTATCCCAAGTATCTTCTAAACAGAACTTTATTTTAGCTTCTTGAAAAGCTCTCCTTACCAAGATGGCACCTTTTTGCTTGGCAGGAGTCACAAGGCCTAGTGGGTCATACAGGCTGGAGACTTGGCTCAGAAGTTCTCTTCTGGTGAGTGGATCAGGGGTTTGGTTTCTGACTTCTTCTCTGAGCAGGTCTTGACCAAGACGCATTTTCTTCTTTTTCTTTGAGAAGTTCACTGCAACCATGACATTGAGCTTGTCATTGTCAATGGTGTAACCAAGGCCTAGAGCTTTGTTGTCATTTTCTGCCAGTTGGTTAGGCAGGATCATGGTGATTGGCTCTGTCCTGACTATTTTTGTTGTCTCACCTTTGGGACCTTTCCTCCCACTTTGACTGGAGTAGACCCAAGGCTTCATGTAGAATTGTCCGGCTTTCAGAATGTGCTCGACGTTGGTCGTGAGGCGTTTCAGATGCTCAAAGTCATTGTGTGAAGTCAGGATGTCATCGACATAAGTATCCTCCTCTAGCACACGTCTTTCTTCTTTAAAGCGCTTGAATGCAGGTAAATTTGCGGTTTCTCGCATGGCAACTTGGGCTATGCAACCAGCAGGTTTATCTCCAATGTTGACTCTGGTTATAGCATAATCTTCTATTTCTGCGTCTTCAGTGTCACGCCACAAAAACCTGTGCAAGTGGACCTCTCGATCTTCCAACCAGACAGAATTGTACATCTTACGAATGTCACCAAGCGCAGCATAGACACCAGTTCTGAACCTCAGCAGGACAGCTCTAATTGGGTTCAGGACGTCAGGACCTTTGATGAGGATCTCATTCAAACTGAGACCTTTGTACGTTTGGCTACTATTCCACACCAATCTCACTGGAGTAGAGACAGAGTGTGGATTTGGTGCGATGAGGTGGCTGATGTACCACACTGGTCCAGTCCAGCTCTGCAGGATGTCTTTGGACAACTTCATAGCAGCTCTGCGATGCACCATCTCATGGACTTGTGAAGCGTAGGTCTTCTTCCACTCAGGTTCTTTTGACAATTGTTTTTCAGTTCTGAGGAATGTTGCTTCAACTGCTTTTTTGTTGTTTGGTAAAGTTGCTGGATCTACAGCCCATGGATACTTGGTATGCCAGTGTGGTTCGGCACAATGTTTATCTCCAGTCACATACGTCAGTCCATTTCTTATGATCTCCAACTCCTTTTCTTCTACGAGAGTAATTTCTTTCCCTCCTGGCTGGCAGCTTCCACACCGACATCCACCACATCTCGGCTCACACGCAGCCCCAATACTTTCCCATTTCCACCACTTGAGAAAGTCTTTGCTACTGGTGGTTGTATTGGACTGGGTCTTGAGATGTTCTGGATAGTGGCAGTAAGTTAGATCTTTGGTGAGTTCTTGATACTCAACTGCTGCAGCTCTCATGGATCGGGCGAAGTGAGTCTTGGATGTGTGAGCTACTAGTGTGGCTTCTTCAAAGAGATCTGGGTGCGTTCCCCCGATGGTTTTGCCGAGTGGACCGTCCCAGAGCACCAGGTCACCAATGGAGCGGACTTTCTGGGGCACCAGCTGGCCTTCTTTGTGACTGATTAGAAGCTGGATCTCTCTGGGTCTGATGAGTTCTTGGAGGGGAACATCAGAAAAGATCTTTTGTAACATATAAGCTGGAACATGCTTGTGGACTTCTGCAATGTTGTCGAGTCCATAGCAGATTAGCTGATGAGCCTTTAGCGTCCCTCTTGAAGTGTTGACACGAATCTTGATGAAGTACCGTTTGGTTGCAACGGTCACCTTCATCCCGCCGACGCCATGAACGACGAGTGTGACGTCTTCACTACGAAGGTTTAACTTGCTTGCAGCTTTATGAGTTATGTAGTTTGTGTCAGAAGCCAGGTCGATGAGGGTCCCAATTCTTTGACCATCATTAGCTGTGACATTCAGAAGCATCAGGATCACAGGATATTCATGCAGACCAATCTTCTCCACAAGGCTTCTTTCAGCTGCAGTGGAGTTGCATGTTCTGGATGTTGCATTACAGAAGGCATCACGACACTGCTGTGCTAATTCAGGTGAAAGTTTGGAAATAAATTCATCTTGGGCTTCAGTCCACCTCCTTCCCTCGACTCTCGCTGGAACAGTCTTATTTATTTGTCTTTGGGACAGGATCTTAGGTACAGGACAAATAAGGTAATGGTGTTGGTCTCTGCATTTTGGATTCCCACACAGGTAAGTGGTTTTTCTGCAGGGTTCATTGTCGTGGATTTCAAGGCATTTGTTGCAGGCACCAATCCGTTGCACTGCGTCCCTCTTTTCTGGTAACTTTGTGGTTGTTCTGAACCTTCTGCAAAGATAGAGTTTTCTCTTGTGTTTTGAGTCTCCACAAATGATGCAGCCATCTGATTCACTGCTTGACTTGGAGGTCTTTGTTCTAGCATACTTTGTTTGAAACTTTGTTTTCTCTTTTGTAGGATCAATGTCTCTCAGCTGCTCCAACTGCTCATAGATGGATTCTTG
>JBBPBX010111791.1:0-10680 GCA_038048925.1 Garcialebias charrua | reverse complement strand
CGACCGTTTTTTTTATTGCGTATTTAATGATCGTTTTCATCGTAACTATAATTATTTTTATGTTAAATGTACATTAACAAGCAGGATCAATGTTAGTGATGTAGGTGACTGCACGGGGCGAGGCGGGGCCGGGGCCACTGCTGAAATGGGACCCCCAGGCATTTACCTACATGGTAGAGCCGAGTCTGTTCTCAGCTCTGCCCCCCTCACCCTCACACCCTTTCCTCCTCTCTGCTGTTTACGGTGGGGAAAAATATAAAACAAGCAGCATAAGAGCTTGTAAATAAGTTTATTGGTTTTTACTGATAGATAATTAGTTATTAGCGGTACTGCATTTTAAATAAAAATAGCACAAATCCGCTTATGAATTATAAAAGTTAGTCAATTCACAAAAACGCTGACAAAAAGTTTAGGTCCACTGTAAGCGGAATAGCGCTTTAGCGCTACCTAGCGTTCATGCGCCCACCACTGTATAATATATATATATATATATATATATATATATATATATATATATATATATATATATATATATATTAGGGATGTGCCGATCGATCGGTAACCGATCAATCGGCACCGATAATCATTAAAGCGGATGTGATCGGCTTTTGCCTTCAATTACCGATCACAGAGCCTGTGATGCGAAGTTTGCTAACTGCAAAACGTGCGACGAAAAAGTACCTCGTGGAGGAATTTCAACGAAGTCCTTCAACACAACAAACCTAATTCGTCATTAAAATGTTTTAATACGTTTTAATAACTTACCAAAAGCCGTCTGCCAGCGCCGCGATAAGCAACACCTGTTAGCATGAAGCCCCACCGAGTAGCTCCACCGAGTCCGCTCCGCTGCGCAGTTACGGGCAGTCCAGTTTAGCTGCGGCTTCAAAAAGGCTGTCGGCTTTGTTATTCCAAGTTAGCTGGGTGTCCCCCGGTATCTTCTGCTTCCAGTCCGACATCGAGGCGAGCTCCAGGAACCTCTGATCGCACAAAGCCGGCTGTCTGCTGCAGGTCCGGTTTAGCATGTTAGCCTTAGCTCATACCATGAGCTGCTGGTCTCGCGCGGCGCTGTAGGAACGCTCGGCGGTGTGATCGCAGCTGCTGCTCCAGTCCTGAGACATTCACAGAGTTCAGGGAGTGTTTCCAGTTAATTTATCCGTATGAGGCATCCTCTTATGGGAGAAACAGTCCTCCAAAAGCCGAGTGCCGAGTGTGGAACTAATGAATGTAAAATGGCGGAGACGGTATTTCCTGGTTCTTCTTCTTCTTCTATAGAGTTGAATGGCGGTTGGCGAACTCATATTAAGCGCATTACCGCCACCTGGTTCCCGCAGGAAGTTGTTCAAAAAAGCACGAAATTATTTAAAAATAATAATAATGATACTTTACGTATTTATAAAGCCATTTGTAAAAACAGCCAACAGTGCAGCTTTAAGTAGCAAATGGGGTATTTTAGTTTTTTATATGAAGTAATAGATGTGTTTTTTTTTTAAAAACAATAAAAAACCTTTTTTTTTTAATTGAAAGTTAGTAAGGTAAACATTTTTCTTTGATAATGCAGTTGATAATTACTTTTATTTACTTTGTTCTCTGAAATAAATTAGTAAAAATATGTTTTTGTCTGAATTATGGTGATTTTATGGTTCTGAAAATAACATAAGTGCTGCTTCTGGCTACAAGATCTGAAAAGTTTTCAGATCTTGTAGCCAGAAGCAGCACTCATAAATTACAGGTAAGCCATTTGATCGGTGATCGGTGATCGGTTTATGTGATCGGCTCACATATAGGCAATCGGTTTTTTGATCGGTATCGGTGATCGTCACACATAGGTGATCGGTATCGGTATCGGTTTTAAAAAACCTGATCGGCACATCCCTAATATATATATATATATATACAGTATATATATTTCAATAATTTCATTAAAAAAGTAAAACTTGTATATTCATTAATTAGTAATTACACACAGACGTATTTTTGCAAATGTTTATTTTTAATGTTGATGATTATAACTGACAACTACACTGTAATGAAAATCCCAAGTTTACCATCTCATTAAATTAGAATATTACTTACTTTTTTGTTTGTTTGTTGTTGTTGTTTTTTCCCTGTGCGGCCCGGTACAAATTGACCCACGGCTCGGTACCGGTCCGTGGCCCGGTGGTTGGGGACCACTGTATTAGAGCATAAAATCTCATCATATTGCCTCAAACTGTGGCAGTAATTTAAGTGTTAAATGCAATTTTCCTTGTTTACTCTGTAAATGTACCTTTTTGTGCCTCCTGACAGATAAAAAGCTGCACAGATGTTTTATAAGTCCAGAGTCCACTGCCTGGTCTAAAGGAATCTTAAAAAAAGTCCAATGTGGCAAGTTGCTGGAATGATGCGTTAAACCATAAATGATAACTTTATTCTGTGAAAAATCTGCTTCTGTTGTCGTCTAAACCTGATCTGTTTCAGGAGATAATTCTTGGTCTGCAGCGTGAACTTAACTTTAAAACTGATGTTTGGGTTTGTGCTTGGAAACAAACATCGACCAATCGTTGTTGTTTAATGGTTAAAAAAAAGATAATTTGCACTAAGATTGAATCAAACTTGGAGTATTTAGACTAGAAACACGTAAAATCTGGGAATATTGAGCAGTTTATTCAGTTCCGGGGCCACGGAGACGTCCAGTGGAATATCTTGCAAAAAGATCTCCAGCTCTCGGTCTAAGTGGCTTCAAACATCTGCTAAGTTCATGACAAAAAAGAACACGGACATGTTCCTGTTTTTAGTTTTCTACATGCCTTATCTGGTTTTGTTTAGTTTTTTTGAAGACTATTTTCTTTAATTTGCTCTTATACTATGTTTTCTTTTATGATTGTGCACTGTTGTCATCAGTCTTTGTTAAACCAGGTCTCTGTTGTAAATGAGTCGTGAGGCTCAATGGGACTAACCTGCAGAAATAAAGGTTGAATGAAAAGCACTGAGTCAGGGCTCTGAAACTAAACCTTACACCACACTGACAGTCTGCCTCTGAACAACTTGGTGTAAAGTTTGATGTAAACCAGACAGTTCATGGTCGTGTTTGAACCTGAGTCCGACGTGTCGCCCTGCAGGTAGCTGCATCCAGTGGGGAGGTAGGCTCGACCTGGGGAGGACAGGATGAAACTGTTCCAACCCTGGGGACGCCAGAGGCTGGCCTTTCTGTTAGAGAAGGCCGCCTCTAGGGAAGCCAGGATGTGGACGGTCTACGTGCCCAAGAAGCCCTCCTCACAGGTGAGCCTTTACCTGGACCGCCCTCAATGACGTGTTTGTTTACCTTTGTTCTCGCCATGACTCAACAAGGTGGTGCACTTTCTATTTTTACCTCGATTACACCCCTCCAGCTGATTTCTGACCTTTTATTTGCGTCAGCAAAAACAGGAAAAACCCGAACAGTTTCAAACGCAGCGCTCCTTTTGATCCCCGTGTAGATCTGAAAGTAAAACTAAATCTGTGGGAAGTACCGCGGCTCGCAGGAGGAACTGGGTCAAAGTCGACTTTTTGTTTATAACTTATCCATTAATCAGTCTGAGACAACAAACCAGCTGGTCAACTTGTTTACAAAGCTCTATCGCGCACAGCTGGTCCAACCTTTAGACCAGAAGTTCTGAACCGCGGTCCTTGAGGAACATCGTCCTGCATGTTTCAGCTGTTTCCCTGCTCCAAACCCATCCCACCTGAGGTACACCCAGGTGGAGCAGTGGGCAGCTCTGTAGGTGCCGGGGAGCAATCGGGGATTAGGCGTCCTGCTCAGAGACACCACAACATGTTGGAAGGGCTGAGGATCCAACCTGGAAGTCCCAGGTTGGATCCTCAGGTACAGTTCTCCCCGGGTGCCTACTAGGGGTGTAACGGTACGCTAAAATCACATTTCGGTTCGGTTCAACTACAAGGAGAGCTCGGTTCGGTTTTTTTCGGTACAAATTTTTTTTTTTTTTTTTTTTACAAAATAAAGACTTACAAAATGTTTATTTTGAAAATGTGCCAAAAATATGTTTGTATTGTATTGTAGTAATAAATAAAAGTGACCCATTTGGATGACCAACAACACCACCAGCCTGATCAAGAAAGGTCATCAAAGACTCTACTTCCTCAGACGGCTGAGACGAGCTGGTCTGAGCAGCCCAGTTCTCACCTCGTTCTACAGGTGTGCAGTGGAGAGCGTCCTGTGCTCCAGCATCAACGTGTGGCATGGAGGCTGCACAGTTGCAGAGAGGAAAGCTCTACAGAGAGTGGTGAAGGCTGCACAGAAGTCTGTTGGAGTCAGTCTCCCCACCATCACAGACATTTACACCTCCAGATGCAGGAAAAGAGCCACCTGCATCATGAAAGACCTCACTCACCCAGCACACACACTCTTTGCCCCACTCCCCTCAGGACGGAGGTTGAGGAGCATCAAATGTAGAACCACTAGACTGAGGAACAGCTTCTACCCTGAGGCTGTTAGACTCATGAATGAATAAATAAAAATAAAATAAAAATAAACACTGCAAAATATCACATCATGCTGATGCTGATCTGTTTTCTTGTTGCTGTGTTCATCTGTGACCATCTGCTCATACAGACTCATGTTCGTGCTGCTGTTTATAATGATGTTTTTCCACTATATTAGGGCTTAGTGTATTACTAGTTGATGTTTTTCTTAGTTAATTCTAGATGTTATTACTGTTTTTCTCTTGCATTTGTTGTTGGATGTAACTGGGACCCCGTGTACATAATCTCGTTTTCATCACATGTACCACATGCGGTGCAAATGACAATAAAGACTCTCTGACTCTGACTCTGATTTTAAATAAACAGCACTCTACAATAAATAAACTATACTAACAATAATAAAAATCTTAATAAATACAATAACAGTCAGAACAATAAGCAGCAACAGACTGTTTACAATCTAACTAATCAAGTTTTTGTTCAGTAGCAGCAGTGTGGCTGTATTTTTCCTCATTACTGTACTCACAACTTCTTCTTGGTGGGACAGGTGGGACTGTGGGAACAGTTCAGAGTTCAGTTCAGTCATCACTTAGCTGCAGGTGGATTTACCTCTGTCACAGACTGGAAATAAAAAACAAAAGAGATTTAAAAAAAACAAGTTAATAAGATTATGATTTAAAAAAAAAAAGATTAATATAATAAAAATACCTCTTGAACAATTGAATCTCTCACTCTTCATCATGGCAGGCAGGGCTTTAATCTGGTCCAGGGCTTGTTGTTGACAACATCAGTTAGTTTTTTCATAAAGAGCTGAACTTTTTGAAGTGTTGACGTGATGAATGTCTCATAGTGACGCTCAGTAACTTTAAAACCTGCGCATATAACAACGTTCAGACAGATTCAGAGATTTAAAAACTCACAGCTTGTGTTATTGCTCTGGACCGCTCTGATTACCTGATGAAGGAGTTTTAATGCAGCTGTTGTTCACGTTCGGATGAAGTTTTAATACAGCTCTTCATTCACGTTCGGATGAAGTAGTTTTAATACAGCTGCTGTTCACGTTCAGATGACAGTTTCCAGCGCGTTCACGTGACGTGTTGCTGCTGCGTCACGCACTCAGCTGCTGCAGAGTCTTCATGAAACAAAGTCCACACAAGCTGCGCGTGCGCTCATCTTTTGAAGAAAGCTATAACGTTCAAAAACAGGAGACCGCACGAGATGCTAACGGCTAAATGCTGCGCGTGCCACGCGAAAATAGGTCCGTGCTGAAACGCGCCCAGGAAATTTTGTTCCGCGGTGCATATATTCCCCTGTTAAGAACGTTTAATGAGTGAAAAAATAACCGAAACGGTACGCAGGTGGACCGAACCGAACGTGGTGTACCGGAACGGTTCGGTAAACCCATTACAATCGTTACATGCCTAGTGCCTACACACCTGATTCAGTGATTTGATGACATCCTCATGTTCTGCAGAAGTCTGTTCATCGCCCATTTGTTCAAATCAGTTGAAGGGAAACGACAAAAAACATGCAGGATGGTGTTCCTCAAGGACAAGTGTTGGGAACCTCTGCTTTAGACTAAGGTCTTGATGAAGAATGGTTATATTTTAATAATCCACATTCTCCTGCAGGTCTCTGCTCTGTCACTGTGTGTTGGGAACAACTCTCAGCTACTACCACATTTTATCTGAGCTCAGCGTTCGTCAAATTCACAGGTTTGGAGACGTTTTTCTGGTCGCACAAGTCGAGTTAGCTGCGGCGGCCATCTTAAACTGAGCCGTTCCCAGGACTGGTTTGTTAGAGGTTCATTTGAATCGTGAGATATTTTACTAACAGACAGATGAGCAAAAACATATTGCTTTTAGTGGCTGGTGACTCATTCACCAAAACAAGTCACAATGCAAAATGTTAAATATTTAATTATTAATGTTTTCAATTTAAAAGTTTTAAAATGTTCTGAAGTTTGTTGAAATTTGGCGATTTATCACCTGACAACAAGCGGGTTAGAAAACATCATTTTGTAACAGGACCCTGCTGCTAACGGGACCATGCTGCTAACGGGACCATGTTGCTAACGGGACCATGTTGCTAACGGGACCATGTTGCTAACGGGACCATGCTGCTAATGGGACCATGCTGCTAACGGGACCATGTTGCTGTAGATGTTTCTTTTTCACTTTTGGTGCTTGTTTGTGTATTTTTGTTGCATGCTTTGGTATTTCTTGTACCTGTAGTTTTTTTTTTTTTTTTTTGACGAGTTGATAATGTCCTGAACATTTCATTGCATTGTTGACCTCGTGTTGACCTCGTGTTGACCTCATGTTGATCTGCGTGACAATAAGCCTAAAGTCAAATCTCTAAACTGACCGAGGATGGAGACAACTGATTTAATTTGATGTACTGTATATATTTTTATTTATTAAAGCTTATTAATGTTTGTTTGCATCTCAAGATGAAAGTTTGAAACTGACCCAAATCCAGGAGGACGGGCTGAAGCCTGAGGACACGTCAAAGAGCAGGAATCATCTGAGTTGACGTTGGAACATTGTTCTCTCTTGTTGCAGCTTCATTTAACCAACATTAACTTAAACAGTTCTTATTTCTGTTTAACTTGGCGTGACAGAACTCGAGGTTCGTTTGGAGCGGACACGTTTTATTTTTGAGAGACTCCTCCAGGATTTTAGTTTTAGATCTGCAGCTTTGCTTCTGTCAAAGAACTTTCTGTTGGAACCGGATCATCCAGGATCCATTTCAGACTCTTTAGCCGGGTTTAGGAAGTACAGATGTAAGAGCCACTGCAGGTTTAATGAGGGTTAAAGGGCTCAGTTCTACAGCAACGCACCGGGTCGTCTCAGAGCGGACGTCAGACCCGAGAGCTGCAGACGAATGAAAGGACTCGACTCTGAAGCTTTGGAAGAAAAAGCCCGGCAGACTGTTGGAAAAGAACCCATTTTCTTTTTCAGTTTGAAGAGCGAAGATCTGAGCTGCCACACGGTGTCACGTTACAGTTTAACTCACGGACCGGACCAGTTGGACTCTTGACCTTTGACCTCAGCTGCTTCTCTAGTTCAGTGTCAGCTCGGTGCCAAATCAGCCTCAACAGAGAGAAATAAATCTGAACCGTACGGTGTTTTATAACTCCAGGGTGAAGTAACAAGTGGCAACAATTAAAAGTAAATATTTAGGAAAATCAGCTGCTAAAATACAGAGGCAGGTTTTTGTAGCCGTGAAGTTTTCAAACTTTACCACGCTGAGGAGGTCAGAGGTCAAAGATGGAGGCTGTGTTCAGGATTAAACCCTCGTTCCTGTTGTTTCAGGCGATAAGATCTGGACTTTAAACGGCTCCGTCAGGAACCACAACCAGCAGGTTGTCCGTTTAGTAAACTCATGCTGCGTTCACTGAACCTCGGAAAATAGAACTATTGAGTTCTGCAGCTGACTGCAAATACTGTACAGAGATAAAACGGCTTCTTAATGAGCTGATCGAGCTGCAGTGGGAGAAAATGATAAATTCCCATTTCTTAATGAGCTGATCGAGCTGCAGTGGGAGAAAATGATAAATTCCCATTCATCATGAACGCACCGTCACAAATATTCTCTGCATTTATTCTAAACTCAAACAAAACGGAAAAGGAAGAAAGTTGCACACATTTATCTTTAGGTCCCGATTATATGTGGATGTTTGACCAGAAGAACAATATTTTATTTCCACCAAATGTTTTTATTTATTTTGCCAACTGATCAACAATTTTAACCGTTAGTGGTTTTATAAACAGTTTGCATCAAATAATATGTGACGTGTGCTGTTGACCTGATGACACGTTCACTGAACCCCGTGCTTCAACGATCCGCTGTAGGACGGTTATTATTTAATGTTTGTTGTCTTTGAAGTCCATCAGGTTGTTTGTTTGTTTGTTGTTTGTTGTACAGGATGCAGACGTCTCCCCGGCCCAGAGGGACGAGGCGGTCCGCTGGTTGACTGCGCTCCACAGTGACCTGCGGCTCTACCCAGAAACCCTGGCGCTGGCCGTGAGCGTCCTCGACCGCTTCCTCGCTCCCATCAAGGTACAGCGCAACAAATCATTGACTTTTGAAAATAAAACTTTATGAACGTGGAGTGTTTGAAGCCAGCAGAGCTTCAGGAGTCCAGCAGGACCCGGGTCAGGTGGTCCAAACTGATGTGGACAGTTTAGACAGTTTATTTTTATAACAACAAACATCTCGGGACACAAAAACTTTCACACGTTCTACAAGTTATCGTCTCAACCTCCCACCCTGAGCAGAAGCCTGGAGACAGTGGGAAGAAATGACTCCCTTTAACAGGACAAAACCTCCAGCAGGACCAGAACTGTGGCTCCACTGGAGTTAGAGACTGAATGACTCGTCCTGGTGCCAGAACAGGTGCTACACCTGAACCTGGTGGTCCAGGTGTAAACAAATAAAAACATTAATGACAGAAATACAAACGTGAATAGATGAGTAAGTAAAGAAGCAGCAGAGTGAGGACTAGGGCTGAACAATTAATTACATTTGCAATAATATCGCAATATGATAAAATGAGATTTTCTAATCGCGAAGGCTGCAATTTGACTGGTCACGTGACACAAATCTTTATCAACACTTAAAAATAAAAAATAAACCACCACAAAGACATTTAGATGGTTGCATGGCTAGAATGACAACAACCAGTGCTTCAACTTCAAGTAAGCAAAGTATCAGCCGAACTGTTTGAACTTCAAATAGTAATTTTTTATATTTATTTATTAACTGTCATGTGAAGTTCAGACAGTAGTTAGGAAGTTCACTTAACATGTTTCCTATTATGTTTATGAAACAAGAAAAAATAGAAATGGTGAAAAGAAAAGGCATAGATTTGTTTGCTTTATTGTAATCTCTGCTTTAAATAAATCTGACATTGTTTATTATAAAACAGATTGATTTATTGCTTCTGTTTGTTGAAAAATACTTGAAGATATTTAAAAAAAATTGCGTTTTAAATCGCAATTGCAATTTATAGAACAAAATTTGCAATTAGATTATTTTCCAAAATCGTTCAGCCCTAGTGAGGACATGTGGTCAGTTCTCCAGCACTCTGAGCCTGTAGCAGCAGAACTGAGGGATAACTCAGGAAGCCCAAGCCGACCCTAACTATACGGCAGTGGTTCTTAACCTTTTTTGAGCTACCGAACCCTCCAGTTTCATATGCCCACTCACCGAACCCCTCTTTTAATATATAAATTTTATATATTAAAAAAGAGGGTTCGAAAAAAAAATCATATTTTATATTATAAAATATGATTTTTTTCCCAAATTCTACAACATCACCTTGCTCGGTTCGTCGTTTCCATAACGGTAGTTTTTTTTTTAAGCCTTCAGGCTTTCTTCTGCTTGCATGATGTTGACACCACCACCCTGCATCTGCTGATTGACATGATTGAGAGCTGCAAATATATCAGCCATGTAAGCTAAAATCACAATGAAATCAGGATTTTTGAAGCAATCTGCATGACAATGTTGCTGCTCTTGCAATTACAGGCCTAATTCCACACGCATGGCAAAAACACGATTCAGCACCTGTCCCCGGGATAACCACCGAACATTAGAATGGTGCAGGAGTGCACTGAAAGTGTCAGAAAGTACCACAAAAAATTTAATTTACCTTAAACCAGAAAAAAATTACTAAAAAAAATGTTGCTGAAAAGGTAGAATAAAGTTAAATTAGCAGAAGAAAGCAAAAAGAATATATTTGCCCAATTAGGCTGAAAGAAGCAGAAATGAGCACAAAAATGTGGAAATTATCTGAAGAAAATCTAAAATTAGAAAAAAAGATTCAGCTGAAAAGTAGCTAAAATTGCAGAAAGAAGCATCACCAGAATGAAGTTGAGAGAGCACATTTTTGCTGAATTAGGCTGACATTTTTTGAAATAAGAGCATTAAATGTGGAATTTGCTTAAAAAGCTAAAATTAGCATCTGGCTCGTTTTTACCTTGAATTC
Organism: Garcialebias charrua; assembly: GCA_038048925.1. Lineage (NCBI taxonomy): Eukaryota > Metazoa > Chordata > Actinopteri > Cyprinodontiformes > Rivulidae > Garcialebias > Garcialebias charrua. The sequence goes on along the minus strand of JBBPBX010111791.1, from coordinate 227 downwards.
AGCAAGCGTTGTGTTCTTGTGTTCCCCGTCTCTATGCAGCTTCATGAAGTGTTCCTTTAGTTTTGCCGGTGCAAGACTACACTAGAGTTGCTTAACTTCGCATTATCATGCAGATAGGACGCTGACTTCCATCCCGTTCCGTGACACACGTGAATCCATGTTGGACATATTCGTCCAACCACTTTCTTTTTTTGCTCAACATATTTAACGTAGTTTGTAAAATATTG
>JBBPBX010111790.1:0-10680 GCA_038048925.1 Garcialebias charrua | reverse complement strand
TTGAACCAAATCGAGCGAAATTCATAGGAGGAGTTCGTTCAAATGCGGAGGCTGTAAACGGCCAAAAAGGGGTGAAAATTTGGTCATCGTTCCAAAATGGCCGCCTTACCATTTATTGTACAACATTGGTGCCAGAGGGTTTTCTGTGCATCTTGGTGAGTTGGACAAGTGTACCAAATTTCATGATTCTACGTCAAACTAAGGTCAATGCGGAGGGTATTTTGAAAATTTCTAGGGGGCGCTCTTGAGCCGTTTCTGTGGCGATTTTTGCCACGCCCCCAAAATACGTAATTTTTCACCAGTCCTGACGAGTCCGCCAAATTTGGTGAGTTTTCGTATATGATAAAGCCTCCAAAAGGCCACTTCTTTGGGGGGAAGAAAAATAAAAAAAATAATAATAATAAACACTACAATTACAATAGGTCCTTGCAGCGCTTCGCTGCTTCGGGCCTAATTAAAGCTGCAAGCAGCATTGAGGCCCGAAGCAGCTTAGCACTGCTCGGACCTTATTGAGGCGACCACGCGAGCTCCAGCTCGTCCGCTCGGTCGCCATTTCGAAGTCTCTCGTGTCTACTCCGCACCAGGGGTGCACACGCACAATAAATCTGGTTCAGATCGGATGATGTCTCACTGAGATATAACAGTTTGAATAATCTAGGGGGCGCTCTGGAGTCACATGTTAAACCACAATATCAATGTGTCCACAAGGGCTCACTGATGATGCACAATAAATCTGGTTCAGATCGGATGATGTATCACTGAGATATAACAGTTTGAATAATCTAGGGGGCGCTCTGGAGTCATATGTTAGCCCACCATATCAATGTGTCCACAAGGGCTCACTGATGATGCACAATAAATCTGGTTCAGATCGGATGATGTATCACTGAGATATAACTATATAAATAATGTAGGGGGCGCACTTGAGTCAAATGTTAGCCCACCATATCAATGTGTCCACAAGGGCTCACTGATGATGCACAATAAATCTGGTTCAGATCGGATGATGTATCACTGAGATATAACTATAGAAATAATGTAGGGGGCGCACTTGAGTCAAATGTTAGCCCACAATATCAATGTGTCCACAAGGGCTCACTGATGATACACAATAAATCTGGTTCAGATCGGATGATGTATCACTGAGATATAACTGTAGTAATAATATAGGGGGCGCTATGGAGTAAAAATTTACATAACATTATCAATGTGTGTCGAAGTGTTCACTGATAAAGCACAATAAATCTCGTGCAGATCGGATAATGTATCACTAAGATATAACTGTAGTAATAATATAGGGGGCGCTATGGAGTAAACATTTACATACCATTATCAATGTGTGTCGAAGTGTTCACTGATAAAGCACAATAAATCTCGTGCAGATCGGATAATGTATCACTAAGATATAACTGTAGTAATAATACAGGGGGCGCTATGGAGTAAAAATTTACATACCATTATCAATGTGTGTAGAAGTGTTCAGTGATGAATCACAATAAATCTCGTGCAGATCGGATAATGTATCACTAAGATATAACTGTAGTAATAATATAGGGGGCGCTATGGAGTAAAAATTTACATACCATTATCAATGTGTGTCGAAGTGTTCACTGATAAAGCACAATAAATCTCGTGCAGATCGGATAATGTATCACTGAGATATAACTGTAGTAATAATATAGGGGGCGCTATGGAGTAAAAATTTACATACCATTATCAATGTGTGTAGAAGTGTTCACTGATGAATCACAATAAATCTCGTGCAGATCGGATAATGTATCACTAAGATATAACTGTAGTAATAATATAGGGGGCGCTATGGAGTAAAAATTTACATACCATTATCAATGTGTGTCGAAGTGTTCACTGATAAAGCACAATAAATCTTGTGCAGATCGGATGATGTATCACTAAGATATAACTGTAGTAATAATATAGGGGGCGCTATGGAGTAAAAATTTACATACCATTATCAATGTGTGTCGAAGTGTTCACTGATAAAGCACAATAAATCTCGTGCAGATTGGATAATGTATCACTGAGATATAACTGTAGTAATAATATAGGGGGCGCTATGGAGTAAAAATTTACATACCATTATCAATGTGTATAGAAGTGTTCACTGATGAATCACATTAAATCTCGTGCAGATCGGATAATGTATCACTAAGATATAACTGTAATAATAATATAGGGGGCGCTATGGAGTAAAAATTTACATAACATTATCAATGTGTGTCGAAGTGTTCACTGATAAAGCATAATAAATCTCGTGCAGATCGGATAATGTATCACTAAGATATAACTGTAGTAATAATACAGGGGGCGCTATGGAGTAAAAATTTACATACCATTATCAATGTGTGTAGAAGTGTTCACTGATGAATCATAATAAATCTCGTGCAGATCGGATAATGTATCACTAAGATATAACTGTAGTAATAATATAGGGGGCGCTATGGAGTAAAAATTTACATAACATTATCAATGTGTGTCGAAGTGTTCACTGATAAAGCATAATAAATCTTGTGCAGATCGGATGATGTATCACTGAGATATAACTATAGAAATAATGTAGGGGGCGCACTTGAGTCAAATGTTAGCCCACCATATCAATGTGTCCACAAGGGCTCACTGATGATGCACAATAAATCTGGTTCAGATCGGATGATGTATCACTGAGATACAACAGTTTGAATAATCTAGGGGGCGCTATGGAGGCTATTTGCTAATTAGCATAAACACCTGTTCAAGGGGTGGGTAATGATCGATCATAATGATTTTGGTACTCCTCAGATCAAATCTGTGGAGTTTAGAACCAAACGTATGGTGACGGCGTTACGTCTTACTTCGCCACGTCACCACGCCCACTTGCTCCACCCAAAACGAACAGTGCTGGAAAGCTTGTTACACCACCATGTCTTCGGTGACTGGATACAATGTCACGTTGATTAGGTAACAGGGATCCGATATGGACCGTTCAACGTAAAACTTTACACTTCCTGTTGTCAGGGGGCGTGGCTTAAGTGATGTCATGATTTGACCATACAGTTTTGCAGGGGACCGGATGTGGGTCAATCACTGAAGGTTTGATGTATTAGACAGTTTTCGTGTAAGAGCTGTAAGCGTTTCGTTTTTCATGGCGAGATGTCCAACTTTGAGGTCTGGCCCCGCCCCTTCAGCATGCATGAAAACGCACAGTTTTGATAACATTTGTTCCCCCGTGCCTTATAAAGAAACTGGCCAAGTTTGAATCAAATCGAGCGAAATCCCTAGGAGGAGTTCGTTGAAATGCAGAGGTTGTAAACGGCCAAAAATGTGTGAAAATTTGGTCATCGTTCCAAAATGGCCGCCTTACCATTTATCGTACAACATTGGTGCCAGAGGGTTTTCTGTGCATCTTGGGGAGTTGGACAAGTGTACCAAATTTCATGATTCTACGTCAAACTAAGGTCAATGCAGAGGGTATTTTGAATATTTCTAGGGGGCGCTCTTGAGCCGTTTCTGTAGCGATTTGCAAATTAGCATAAACACCTGTTCAAGGGGTGGGCAATGATCGATCATACTGATTTTGGTACTCCTCGGATCAAATCTGTGGATTTTAGAACCAAACGTAAGGTGATGGCGTTATGTCTTACTTCGCCACGTCGCCACGCCCACATGCTCCACCAAAAACGAACAGTATTGGAATGCTTGTTACACCAACATGTCTTCGGTCACTGGACACAATGCCACGCTGATTAGGTAACAGGGGTCCGATATGGACCGTTCAACGTAAAACTTTACACTTCCTGTTGTCAGGGGGCGTGGCTTAAGTGATGTCATGATTTGACCATACAGTTTTGCGGGGGACCGGATGTGGGTCAATAACTGAAGGTTTGATGTATTAGACTTTTTTCGTGTAAGAGCTGTAAGCGTTTCGTTTTTCATGGCGAGATGTCCAACTTTGACGTCTGGCCCCGCCCCTTCAGCATTCATGAAAACGCACAATTTTGATATCGTTTGTTCCCCCGTGCCTTATGAAGAAACTGGCCAAGTTTGAACCAAATCGAGCGAAATTCATAGGAGGAGTTCGTTCAAATGCGGAGGCTGTAAACGGCCAAAAAGGGGTGAAAATTTGGTCATCGTTTCAAAATGGCCGCCTTCCCATTTATTGTACAACGTTGGTGCCAGAGGGTTTTCTGTGCATCTTGGTGAGATGGACAAGTGTACCGAATTTCATGATTCTACGTCAAAATAAGGTCAATGCGGAGGGTATTTTGAAAATTTCTAGGGGGCGCTCTTGAGCCGTTTCTGTGACGATTTTTGCCACGCCCCCAAAATACGTAATTTTTCACCAGTCCTGACGAGTCCGCCAAATTTGGTGAGTTTTCGTATATGATAAAGCCTCCAAAAGGCCACTTCTTTGGGGGGAAGAAAAATAAAAAAAAAAAAAAATAATAAATAATTAAAGCTGCAAGCAGCATTGAGGCCCTCGCAGCTTAGCGCCGCTCGGACCTTATTGAGGCGACCGCGCGAGCTCCAGCTCGTCCGCTCGGTCGCCATTTCGAAGTCTCTCGTGTCTACTCCGCACCAGGGGTGCACACGCACAATAAATCTGGTTCAGATTGGATGATGTCTCACTGAGATATAACAGTTTGAATAATCTAGGGGGCGCTCTGGAGTCACATGTTAGCCCACCATATCAATGTGTCCACAAGGTCTCACTGATGATACACGATAAATCTGGTTCAGATCGGATGATGTCTCACTGAGATATAACAGTTTGAATAATCTAGGGGGCGCTCTGGAGTCACATGTTAAACCACAATATCAATGTGTCCACAAGGTCTCACTGATGATACACAATAAATCTGGTTCAGATCGGATGATGTCTCACTGAGATATAACAGTTTGAATAATCTAGGGGGCGCTATGGAGTTATATGTTAAACCACAATATCAATGTGTCCACAAGGGCTCACTGATTATTCACAATAAATTTGGTTCAGATCGGATGATGTATCACTGAGATATAACTATAGAAATAATGTAGGGGGCGCACTTGAGTCAAATGTTAGCCCACCATATCAATGTGTCCACAAGGGCTCACTGATGATGCACAATAAATCTGGTTCAGATCGGATGATGTATCACTGAGATATAACTATAGAAATAATGTAGGGGGCGCACTTGAGTCAAATGTTAGCCCACCATATCAATGTGTCCACAAGGGCTCACTGATGATGCACAATAAATCTGGTTCAGATCGGATGATGTATCACTGAGATATAACTGTAGTAATAATATAGGGGGCGCTATGGAGTAAAAATTTACATACCATTATCAATGTGTGTCGAAGTGTTCACTGATAAAGCACAATAAATCTCGTGCAGATCGGATAATGTATCACTAAGATATAACTGTAGTAATAATACAGGGGGCGCTATGGAGTAAAAATTTACATATCATTATGAATGTGTGTAGAAGTGTTCACTGATGAATCATAATAAATCTCGTGCAGATCGGATAATGTATCACTAAGATATAACTGTAGTAATAATATAGGGGGCGCTATGGAGTAAAAAATTACATAACATTATCAATGTGTATAGAAGTGTTCACTGATGAATCACATTAAATCTCGTGCAGATCGGATAATGTATCACTAAGATATAACTGTAGTAATAATATAGGGGGCGCTATGGAGTAAAAATTTACATACCATTATGAATGTGTGTAGAAGTGTTCACTGATGAATCATAATAAATCTCGTGCAGATCGGATAATGTATCACTAAGATATAACTGTAGTAATAATATAGGGGGCGCTATGGAGTAAAAATTTACATACCATTATCAATGTGTATAGAAGTGTTCACTAATGAATCACATTAAATCTCGTGCAGATCGGATAATGTATCACTAAGATATAACTGTAGTAATAATATAGGGGGCGCTATGGAGTAAAAATTTACATACCATTATCAATGTGTGTCGAAGTGTTCACTGATAAAGCACAATAAATCTCGTGCAGATCGGATAATGTATCACTAAGATATAACTGTAGTAATAATACAGGGGGCGCTATGGAGTAAAAATTTACATACCATTATGAATGTGTGTAGAAGCGTTCACTGATGAATCATAATAAATCTCGTGCAGATTGGATAATGTATCACTAAGATATAACTGTAGTAATAATATAGGGGGCGCTATGGAGTAAAAAATTACATAACATTATCAATGTGTGTCGAAGTGTTCACTGATAAAGCATAATAAATCTCGTGCAGATCGGATGATGTATCACTGAGATATAACTATAGAAATAATGTAGGGGGCGCACTTGAGTCAAATGTTAGCCCACCATATCAATGTGTCCACAAGGGCTCACTGATGATGCACAATAAATCTGGTTCAGATCGGATGATGTATCACTGAGATACAACAGTTTGAATAATCTAGGGGGCGCTATGGAGGCTATTTGCTAATTAACATAAACACCTGTTCAAGGGGTGGGTAATGATCGATCATAATGATTTTGGTACTCCTCAGATCAAATCTGTGGAGTTTAGAACCAAACGTATGGTGACGGCGTTACGTCTTACTTCGCCACGTCACCACGCCCACTTGCTCCACCCAAAACGAACAGTGCTGGAAAGCTTGTTACACCACCATGTCTTCGGTGACTGGATACAATGTCACGCTGATTAGGTAACAGGGATCCGTTATGGACCGTTCAACGTAAAACTTTACACTTCCTGTTGTCAGGGGGCGTGGCTTAAGTGATGTCATGATTTGACCATACAGTTTTGCAGGGGACCGGATGTGGGTCAATCACTGAAGGTTTGATGTATTAGACAGTTTTCGTGTAAGAGCTGTAAGCGTTTCGTTTTTCATGGCGAGATGTCCAACTTTGAGGTCTGGCCCCGCCCCTTCAGCATGCATGAAAACGCACAGTTTTGATAACATTTGTTCCCCCGTGCCTTATAAAGAAACTGGCCAAGTTTGAATCAAATCGAGCGAAATCCCTAGGAGGAGTTCGTTGAAATGCAGAGGCTGTAAACGGCCAAAAAGGGGTGAAAATTTGGTCATCGTTCCAAAATGGCCGCCTTACCATTTATCGTACAACATTGGTGCCAGAGGGTTTTCTGTGCATCTTGGTGAGTTGGACAAGTGTACCAAATTTCATGATTCTACGTCAAACTAAGGTCAATGCGGAGGGTATTTTGAATATTTCTAGGGGGCGCTCTTGAGCCGTTTCTGTAGCGATTTGCTAATTAGCATAAACACCTGTTCAAGGGGTGGGCAATGATCGATCATACTGATTTTGGTACTCCTCGGATCAAATCTGTGGATTTTAGATCCAAACGTATGGTGATGGCGTTACGTCTTACTTCGCCATGTCGCCACGCCCACTTGCTCCACCCAAAACGAACAGTGCTGGAAAGCTTGTTACACCAACATGTCTTTAGTCACTGGACACAATGTCACGCTGATTAGGTAACACGGGTCCGATATGGACCTTTCAAAGTAAAACTTTACACTTCCTGTTGTCAGGGGGCGTGGCTTAAGTGATGTCATGATTTGACCATACAGTTTTGCAGGGGACCGGATGTGGGTCAATAACTGAAGGTTTGATGTATTAGACTCTTTTCGTGTAAGAGCTGTAAGCGTTTCGTTTTTCATGGCGAGATGTCCAACTTTGACGTCTGGCCCCGCCCCTTCAGCATTCATGAAAACGCACAATTTTGATGTCGTTTGTTCCCCCATGCCTTATGAAGAAACTGGCCAAGTTTGAACCAAATCGAGCGAAATTCATAGGAGGAGTTCGTTCAAATGCAGAGGCTGTAAACGGCCAAAAAGGGGTGAAAATGTGGTCATCGTTCCAAAATGGCCGCCTTACCATTTATTGTACAACATTGGTGCCAGAGGGTTTTCTGTGCATCTTGGTGAGTTGGACAAGTGTACCAAATTTCATGATTCTACGTCAAACTAAGGTCAATGCGGAGGGTATTTTGAAAATTTCTAGGGGGCGCTCTTGAGCCGTTTTTGTGGCGATTTTTGCCACACCCCCAAAATACGTAATTTTTCACCAGTCCTGACGAGTCCGCCAAATTTGGTGAGTTTTCGTATATGATAAAGCCCCCAAAAGGCCACTTAAAGAGGGACTAGAATAAAAAAAAAATAATAATAATAATAAACACTACAATTACAATAGGTCCTTGCAGCGCTTCGCTGCTTCGGGCCTAATTAAAGCTGCAAGCAGCATTGAGGCCCTCGCAGCTTAGCGCCGCTCGGACCTTATTGAGGCGACCTCGTGAGCTCCAGCTGGTCCGCTCGGTCGCCACCTCAAACTCTCTCGTGCCCATCCAGCACCAGTTTGCCAAGAACAATTAGCGAACAACAACAATATATACGTGTTTAGAAGTGCTGACAGATGATACACAGTAAACGTGGAACAGATCACATGATCTAGCAATGAGATGTAACAGTTTGAAAAATAATGTATGGGGCACACTGGAGTCATCTGTTAACACTAGTAGTCCCAGAGAAGGGTCATTCAACATTTCTACCTTTGGAACCCAGAGACGGGTCGAGTGACCCAAAGGATTTTAGCTAACATCCTATAATGAGCTGTTAACAGGCGCTTTTGTTTTGTAAATAAGGCCATTACTGGCGCACCACAGGAGGGGGCACACTAATTTGACTAAGGCTGCGCTTTTTTGCGCAAGTGAACTTGGCTTCTAAATCCCCCGGTCCCTTTCAGTGGGCTACATATGTTGGTCCGTCACTTGACCTCAGGTCATGTGACCTATGTTGGTCCGTCAGTTGACTTCATGTTGTGTGACCTGTGCTGGTCCGTCACTTGACCTTAGGTCATGTGACCTGTGTTGGTCCGTCACTTGACCTCAGGTCATGTGACCTGTGTTGGTCCGTCAGTTGACCTCAGGTCATGTGACCTGTGGTCCGTCACTTGACCTCAGGTCATGTGACCTGTGTCGGTCCCTCAGTTGACCTCATGTCATGTGACCTGTGTTGGTCCGTCAGTTGACTTCATGTTGTGTGACCTGTGCTTGGTCCGTCACTTGACCTCAGGTCATGTGACCTGTGTTGGTCCGTCAGTTGACCTCAGGTCATGTGACCTGTGTCGGTCAGTCAGTTGACTTCATGTCATGTGACCTGTGTCGTTGTGTCAGTTGACCTCAGGTCATGTGACCTATGTTGGTACGTCAGTTGACCTCATGCCGTGTGACCTGTGTCGGTCCGTCAGTTGACTTCATGTCGTGTGACCTATGTCATTTTGTCAGTTGACCTCAGGTCATGTGACCTGTGTTGGTCCGTCACTTGACTTCATGTTGTGTGACCTGTGCTTGTCTGTCACTTGACCTTAGGTCATGTGACCTGTGTCGGTCCGTCAGTTGACCTCAGGTCATGTGACCTATGTCGGTACGTCAGTTGACCTCATGCCGTGTGACCTGTGTCGGTCCGTCTGTTGACCTCATGTCGAGTGACCAGTGTCGGTCCGTCAGTTGACTTCATGTCATGTGACCTGTGTCTGTCCGTCAGGTGACAGACAACAATAGGTCAAGCATGTTTTAGAACACAGCAATGGGCCACCTGCATGTGCCGGCACGCACCGTATATACATGCGCCAAGGACAAGGAGAGAGACTACTGGTAAGCAAAATAATTTATTTGACAGAACATCAAAGTTACAGGATAGTCAGCACAGCAGAATGAGACAATTTTATGCATAAAACTGTTCTGGAGCAGACAAAGCTCTGCTTGGTCACCACCTCGAACTCTCTCATGCCCATCCAACACCCGTTTGCCAAGAACAGTTAGCGAATAACAACAATATATACGTGTTTAGAAGTGCTGACTGGTGACACACAGTAAATGTAGAACAGATCAGATGATCTAGCAATGAGATGTAACAGTTTGAAAAATAATGTAGGGGGCGCACTGGAGTTATCTGTTAAACCACAGTATCAATGTGTGTTGAAGTGCTCACTGATGATGTACAATAAATCTGGTAAATATCGGATGATGTATAACTGAGATATAACAGTTTGAATAATCTAGGGGATGCACTTGAGTCAAATGTTAGCTCACCATATCAATGTGTCCACGAGGGCTCACTGATGATGCACAATAAATCTGGTTTAGATCGGATGATGTATCACTAAGATATAACGATTTGAATAATCTAAGGGGCGCTCTGGAGTCATATGTTAAACCACAATATCAATGTGTCCACGAGGGCTCACTGATGATACACAATAAATCTGGTTTAGATCGGATGATGTATCACTGAGATATAACAATTTGAATAATCTAGGGGGCGCTCTTGAGTCATATGTTAAACCACAATATCAATGTGTCCACAAGGTCTCACTGATGAAGCATAGTAAATCTCGTGCAGATCGGATAATGTATCACTGAGATATAACTGTAGTAATAATATAGTGGGCGCTATGGAGTATAAATTTACATACCATTATCAATGTGTGTAAAAGTGTTCACTGATGAATCACAATAAATCTCGTGCAGATCGGATAATGTATCACTAAGATATAACTGTAGTAATAATATAGGGGGCGCTATGGAGTAAAAATTTACATACCATTATCAATGTGTGTCGAAGTGTTCACTGAAGATGCACAATAAATCTGGTTTAGATCGGATGATGTATCACTG
>JBBPBX010111789.1:0-10681 GCA_038048925.1 Garcialebias charrua | reverse complement strand
ATATATGTTGTGCCATTTTATGGAAAGTTAAAAGATGATGTCAGTGGAGCTTTAAAGCTGGATTTTGGATAATAGTCGACAGATTTGACACCAAGTGGGTCCCGCTTCATCTAACAAGCTGCACACCAGACGCTGAGTGGACTGTAGACCAGAACCGAGTCGATGTCGGACTTTCCTCCGTGATAAACATGACTTACAGCAGGTAAATCAACGTTCTTAATATAATGTTTGCTTGTGTTTACTTTGATCACACAACAACAGAGTTTTTATTTATTTATTTCTGCCAGGTGGAGAAGCTGTCGTTCCAACAAACAGGCAGACCGGTTCTGATGGGGTCCAGATGAAAAAACAGCAAGAGTCCAGTTCATTAAAGTCCATGACCCACCATGTTTTCAAATTGCATCGCCATTAATATTTATTAGTTTATTTAAAAATAATACAGGAGCGTTTATTTATATTGTAGAGAAATAACGCTAAATGTGTTATTTCATGATTTATAGCAGATTTTAGCAGAAGCTCCGGGAAGATCTGCCCCTCTCCAAATATGGGCATTCACATCACTAAAGATTCCGCCTTGGAGTTACAGGCGGAGTTATAATAAGCCTTCATCAACTTCCATGACCGCTGCTCTAAGAGAGGAAAAAAAAAAGAGAAGCGGTCGCTCACTGATGTCTGTCATATTCTGAGCAGCATCCACGTAGACATACTAGTTTAATTCGCTTGATCGCGACAAATTCATTAATTTCCGCATCGGCTTTTTATTCTCTCCCCTGACCAGACAGGTCGGGAGTAGAAAGGCAGCCGCGGCGCGGAGCTCTGAGCGCGCGTGCTCCCCCGTGCTCTCCCGTGCTTCCCCGTGCTCCAGCAACAAGGCTGGGACAGAACCGAGCCCCGGCACGAACTTCAAAGCTGACGCAGCGGAACGGGGAGCCAGGGAGAAGACGGGAGAAGCCGCGCGGCTCGCTCCTCTCTGGGCAGAGGAGAGGAGAGCAGCCAGCAACAGTCGCAGCGGTGTTATATCTTATTAAAAAGGTCTATAAAATAAATAAAAAATAAAAACAGAGCACTGGTCCAGCTGTACACAAAAATGCACCAGGAAATATGCAGTTTTACTCTCACTCTCATAAACCTCCATGGAAACTCATCCCTTCCTTCTGGGTGGAGACGTGACAAAAGTCACTCCACACTTCGACACTTTTCGGCCGCGTTTCCGGATTCATTCGGGACTCGGTTGTTTTTTTGTTTTTTTTTTAACCCTCGCCTGGCCCAAATGCAAAAATGAAAATAGACGAAATATTCTACTACAGTAATAGTTCAATATGGTGAATTGTTACTGTCATGGTGGGTGTTGTCCTTTAACGTAGTTACAGTTCAGTTAACGTGCTTTTATAGTGTTCAGTTTAATTCTCAGTGTTTGTGTTACGTACAGTTTGTGGTGCTGAATAAATAAATAAATAAACCTGGTGTCTTCAATTTCACAGCATGTTACGCTATGTTTAAAATAACGTAACGAGTCCAGATAGATACTGTAGTTCAGATATATTTATACATCTCCCATGCTAACATAATACTGTTTATTATTATTATTAAACTGTTATATTTTGCAGCGTGACACGTGAAATGTCTGCCTGCCCTAGACTTTCCGTGCGTGCGAGCTGCACGCATGTGGTTCACACAAAAGCTCAGCGGGAGATGTTTACATTATCAACGGGGGGTCAGCGAAAAAGATCCACTCTGGAGGCTGGCTTCAAAAACCATCGGGGTCAAAGCCCCCCTCTTTGTGGACTTGTGTCAACGATAAGCAAAGACGCAGAGAGAAAGGAGCAGTTCCACTCAAAATACGCGCCGTGTAAACAGGGCCTTAATGTTCCTTAGCCTTCTGCCTGAGGGCCCGGGGTTCAGGACAAAAAAGCCGTTTTCGCATTGACCAGCCCTTAAAGGCCCGGGTGGCCCCGCCCCGCCCTCTTTCCCGGGTTCAGCGTGTCCGCATTTTCCTTTTTTTCCCCGGCTCCGCCCTCGTTTTGGAACCATCTCCAACGTGGTTCCATCGGACCGCGGCCCGACGGGCCCAGTTTCACGTCATTTACTGCTCACATTTGATTCGTTGTTTGCAGCAGGGGCTGGACTGCTTCGTGTAGGGGCGAGACCAGAGGGCGTGACTAGCTGCGTGTTGAGTCATCAACTGCGATTTCGCCAGCGCACCTAAAAACACTCTATTTTCATCTAAAAACTACTTTCGAGTGCATAAAAATGATCGGAAACGTGTGTTTATATGCTTAACTTGCTAACTGTAGTGAAAAAACACATGAAAACTCAGTATTTATTTCGTTTTTTCCACAAATTCGCAACCCGGAAGTCCGCTCGTAAATTTCGCCAGGGCACCTAAAAACACACTATTTTCATCTAAAAACTACTTTCGAGTGCATAAAAATGATCGGAAACGTGTGTTTATATGCTTAACTTGCTAACTGTAGTGAAAAAACACATGAAAACTCAGTATTTATTTCGTTTTTTCCACAAATTCGCAACCCGGAAGTCCGCTCGTAAATTTCGCCAGGGCACCTAAAAACACACTATTTTCATCTAAAAACTACTTTCGAGTGCATAAAAATGATCGGAAACGTGTGTTTATATGCTTAACTTGCTAACTGTAGTGAAAAAACACATGAAAACTCAGTATTTATTTCGTTTTTTCCACAAATTCGCAACCCGGAAGTCCGCTCGTAAATTTCGCCAGGGCACCTAAAAACACACTATTTTCATCTAAAAACTACTTTCGAGTGCATAAAAATGATCGGAAACGTGTGTTTATATGCTTAACTTGCTAACTGTAGTGAAAAAACACATGAAAACTCAGTATTTATTTCGTTTTTTCCACAAATTCGCAACCCGGAAGTCCGCTCGTAAATTTCGCCAGGGCACCTAAAAACACACTATTTTCATCTAAAAACTACTTTCGAGTGCATAAAAATGATCGGAAACGTGTGTTTATATGCTTAACTTGCTAACTGTAGTGAAAAAACACATGAAAACTCAGTATTTATTTCGTTTTTTCCAAAAATTCGCATTCTGAGCTTTTCGGTAAGAACTGCCCACCCACGTCAAGTGAATACCCCACCCACTTCAAGGCTTGCTCTCCGGACAGTGCGCAATCAACGAGGGCGGGCCAGAGCTGGCTCTGGGCCAACCAGAGACGAGCGGGACCGGGGAGGGCCGGCAAATGCGAAAACGGCTAAAGTGTGTGTGCTAGGTGAGTGGGGTCCTTCATGATGCAGGTGGCCCTCTTCCTACACCTGGAGGTGTAAATGTCTGTGATGGTGGAGAGGCTGACTCCAACAGACTTATATGCAGTCTTCACCACTCTCTGGACAACTTTTCTTTCTGCAGCTGTGTCTTCCTATGCGTCCCTGTGATGGACTGGAGACCTGTCCAGGGTATCCCCTGCCACTCGCACAGTGACTGCTGGATATGGGCATCAGTGACCCCTTGACTCAAAACTGAAAGTTATGCACCATAACTCATGTTCCCTGAAGGAAGGGAACGAGGTGCAACATACTTGCTATGGGAATTGCGCCCCCGCGCAATTACCTGAAGGAATATACTCACGCCTTTACGGCAGGGGCGTCACCGCCGCACCAGAGGCCCCGCCCTCTGGGTATTTAGGCGGTGAGCGCCCCTCCATCTTCCTCAACAATTGCACTTCACCGAGCTTCCAGCATTGAAAAGGGCCAGTTATGTTGCACCTCGTTCCCTTCCTTCAGGGAACATGAGTTATGGTGCATAACTTTCAGTTCCCTTTCAGTCATGTTCTCTCGGTGCAACATACTTGCTATGGGAACGTAATCCATTCACGCCCTTGAAATGCTCGGCAAAGTGTATGTGAGAGCATCCGTCTTAAAGACAGGCATCTCCCAGCTGCTTTCTGTAGAAAGCATATGCTAAGAGGAGAAAAAATGCCACATGTAAACAACAATATAATGTTTCCACTGGGCATAAATATGGCAAATGGAGGTAAAAAACCCAAGCCAGGCACAGGGTAACCTCACATGCCCCTGTAAACTCTTTTTTTTTTGTTTGTTTGTTTGTTTTGGGACAAAGCAACCAAAGCCCTATGTTCTCAGCCAGACCCCTTCAAAGGCCTGGCTGAAAGTTCAAAGTCAAAGTCAAAGTCAAAGTCAACTTTATTGTCAGATCTGCAATATGTACTGTACAGGACATACACAGGACCGAAATTGCGTTTCTCTCAGTCCCTCGGTGCAACAGTAAACATCTAAACATTGAAACACTGAAACATATAATAATAGACATAAGCATAAAATAGTAAAACTAACACTGTCCTGAGTTTTTGCATAGTGGTATAAGAGTATGAAAATTTACACCAACTCTAAAACTAAAACTAAAACATTAAACATTTAATGAACATAATACTGTCCTGAGTTTTTGCATACTAGAGTATAAAAAGTATAACTAAAATAAACTAAAGGTTTCTAGCATTGACATTTGCAAAGTGGCAAAGCAGCGTATGAGTTAATGTGCACAGTATATGTATGAGGTAGTAGTTGATGTTGTTATAGAGGCAAAAAGTGGCATATGCAGTAAGGCACATTGGGCATCCCTAAATAAGACCGTTCAGAGCACACTGTATATGTATCAGCAGTGGTGTAGATATTAGAGTAGTGTAAATGTAAACAGTAGTAATTAAATGTAAGCAGTAGTAATAAAAGTAAACAGTATTAATAAATGTAAACAGAGAATGTAAACAGTATTATGACTATAGGCAGTGATGTAATACAAACATTAGTGCAAGTATGAGAAGTAGTGCAAACTGTATGAGCACATGACCGAGAGTTTAGTGAATAACCCGTTTGATGACACAGAGTCCAGTGTTAAAATCTTTGTGTTGTGTGGTAATGTGTGAGAAAGTTTTAGTGTTAAGGCAGTTCAAATGGGAGGGGGGGCAGAGCAGGCAGAGTGTTTAGCATCCTGACTGCCTGATGAACAGAGCTGTCTCTCAGTCTGCTGGTTCGAGCCTGGAGACTCCTCAGTCTCCTCCCTGATGGCAGCAGTCTGAAGCGGCTGTGTAGTGGGTGTGTGGGATCACCTGCCATGCAGTGGGCTTTCCGAGTGAGGCGTTTGCTGTGTAAGTCCTGCAGTGAGGGCAAGGAGGTGCCCACGATCTTCTCAGCTGCTCTCACAATGCGCTGGAGGCTCTTGCGGCAGGATGCAGTACATGCACCAAACCACACAGTGATGCAGCTGGTCAGGACACTTTCTATGGCACCTCTGTAGAAGGTGCTCATGATGGGGGTTGAAGCTCCAGCCCTTTTCAGCTTGCGGAGAAAGTAGAGACGCTGGTGAGCCTTCTTTGCCAGTGCTGCAGTGTTCCTGCTCCAGGACAGGTCCTTTGAGACGTGCACTCCCAGGAACTTGGTGCTGTCTACTCTCTCCACTGCGGTGCTGTTGATGGTCAGAGGGGCATGTTGGGCATCCCTCTTCCTGAAGTCCACAACAATCTCCTTTGTCTTCTCCACGTTGAGAGTGAGATTGTTGTGTCCGCACCACAAGGCCAGGCGGCTCACCTCGTTCCTGTAGTCCGTCTCATCGTTGTTGCTGATGAGACCCACCACTGTTGTGTCGTCCGCAAACTTGATGAAGTGGTTGGAGCTGTACGATGGTGTGCAGTCGTGTGTTAGCAGGGTGAATAGAAGGGGGCTCAGCACACATCCTTGTGGGGCCCCTGTGTTCAATGTGATGGTGCTAGATGTGTTACTCCCGACCCGCACTGTCTGTGGTCTCCCGGTCAGGAAGTCTAGCAGCCAGTTACACATTGAGGTGTTCAGCCCCAGACTGTCCAGTTTAAGGATGAGCTGTTGGGGGATGATGGTGTTGAATGCCGAGCTGAAGTCGATGAACAGCATTCTAACATAGGAGTCCTTCGTGTCCAGATGTGTGAGAGCTGTGTGGAGGGCAGAGGAGATGGCATCGTCGGTTGAGCGATTAGGTCGGTATGCAAATTGGAAGGGATCCAGGGAGGCAGGGAGGACAGATGTGATGCTTTTCATGACTAGCCGTTCAAAGCACTTCATCAGGATGGGGGTGAGTGCTACTGGGCGATAGTCATTGAGGCATGCGGGCGTTGCCTTCTTTGGGACAGGGATGATGGTGGTGGCTTTGAAACAGGTGGGGACGATGGCCTGGCTCAGTGAGATGTTAAAGATGTCCGTGAAGACCGCTGCGAGTTCCCCTGCACAGTCCTTCAGCACACGACCAGGTATGTTGTCAGGACCAGAGGCCTTCCGGGCGTTAATCTTGATGAATGATCGCCTTACGCTGTCTGAGGACAGCGTCAGCACCTGGCCATCAGGAGAGGGGGGGAGTTTATGTGCTGGTGTGCTGTTACTTGTCTCGAACCGAGCAAAGAACTCATTCAGTTCATTCAGCGCAGAGGCTGAGCTGTCACAGGTCTGGGGGGATGGTTTGTAGTTTGTGATGGTCTGTATTCCCTGCCACAGACTGCGTGTATCCCTGCTGTCCTTGAAACGGTGAGCTATTTTCCCGGAATACTGCCTCTTTGCCTTTCTGATGCCCCAGTCCAGGTTGTTTCTGGCTGCCCTCAGGCCCACCTGATCTCCCGCTTTGAAGGCAGCATTCCTGGCTTTCAGGAGTCTGTGAACCTCAGCTGTCAGCCATGGCTTCTGGTTAGCCCGAACAGTGATGGTTTTAAGGTTGGTTACATCATCAATGCACTTGGTGATGTATGTAAGTTGCCACAACTCCTGACGCGGGTGAAGGAGTTGGCCATGCGCTTGAGTCAGAAGGTCCCTATGAGAAGGCAAATGCCATGGTATCCCAGATAGCATTGAAATCAGCTCTGGAAACCACGTTTACTGCGGCTTGATGGGTGCTATAAGGATCAAAGAGAGAGCTCCCTTACGTACCCGTTCCAGTGTCGCCTCGATCAGAGGGACAGGTGGAAATGCATAGTAAAGTACCCCTGCTGGCCAGTCATGTGCCAGAGCATCCATACCCAATGGGGCATCCGCTTCCCTCAAGGAGAAGTAGAGGTCACAATGTGAGCTAGCCCTGCAGGCGAACAGGTCCAAATAGGCCCTGCCGAATCGTGACCATACTTGTTCCACAATCTGTGGGTTCAGGCTCCATTCTGACGCTAGCAGAGGGCCCCTTGAGAGGACATCTGCTCCATAATTTAGTTCACCAGGGACATGAGTCTCTCTGAGTGACAGGATCCTTGGCGTACACATGTGAACATCTTTTGTGCCAGATGGAGGAGGGCCTGGGACCTTGTCCCTCCCTCTCTGTTGATAAAGGACACTGTGGTCCTGTTATCTGATTTTACTAGGATGTGTTGGCCAGCAATCAGACCTTTGTGTAAGAAGAATTTCAATGACAGGAATACTGCTAATAACTCCAGGAAGATGATGTGTAATCTTGCTTCCTGTTCACTCCAAAGGCTGTGGGCATTCTGATTCCTACAGATTGTCTCCCATCCTGTTTTTGAGGCATCGTTGTGATGACCACATGAGATGACACCCTTCCTAGTGAGACACCATCTGTGAAAACGGACACATTTCTCCAAGGTTCCAGAGCCTCCAGGCACTCTGAATTTATCCTAACCCTCCCCGTTTGTTTAGGTAGGTTAGGCTGTATCCGTTGGTTCAGCCACAAATGCATGGGCCGCACTTTCAGTAATGCGTGTGGTACACATGGAATGGCCGCTACGAAGAGGCCTAGAAGGCGTTGGCAGGTTTTTACATAGACTTGATGGTCCAATATAAATTTGCTCAGGCAAGAGCAAAGGGAGGAAACCCGTTCCTTTGAGAGCCATGCTCTGTATTGGATGGTGTTGATCTGTACTCCCAGAAATACGGTAACCCGTGACTGAGTTAAATTGCTCTTTTGCAGGTTTATAACAAACTCAAGAGACTTTAAGTGAGAAATCACCTTGTAAGAGTGTAACTGGGCCTGCTTTCTGCTTTCAGCCAGAATCAGCAGGTCATCCAGGTAGTTCATGACCCTGAGTCCTTGATTCCTGAGAGGGGTCAGAGCTGCGTCCAGACATTTTGTAAATGTGCGTGGAGCAGTCTTTAAACCAAAGGGTAAAGCTTTGAATTCATAAGCGATTCCCTCAAAAGCAAAGCGGAGGAATTTTCTGTGTTTCCTCCGAACGCCTATATGGAAATAAGCATATTTTAAGTCTACTGTGCTGCTAACATGATTTGACCAATCATGTCTTGTCACATGACAGATAATAGCCAATAGGGCTCCTTAGGGCGGGCCCCACTCTTAAATCAACCAACCGGATGACTGCTCACGGACTACAACCGGCGCTGACAGGATATGGTCTATTAGCAGTCGTCCGGTTGATTTAAGAGCCCGTAAATAAGTTTTTTCGTTTTTACTGATAGATAATTAGTTATTAGCGGTACTGCATTTTAAATAAAAATGACACAAATCCACTTATGAATTATAAAAGTTAGTCAATCCGCTGTAACGCTGACAAATTGTTTAGGTACGCTATAACGGATTAGCGCTTTAGCGCTCCCCAACGGTCTAACGCCCACCTTTGCTACTGTACATGCGTAGTCTCCAGATCTCACAGACTGGAGAACTTGTCGCAGTGTAAGCATCTTGAACTTAAATGTTTTAATCCTTTTGTTGAGAGTCCTGAGATACAGAATTGGTCTCAGAGAACGATCCTTTTTGGGCACCAGGAAGTACTTGCTGTAGTGGCCGGAGAGCAGCTTGTGCCCAGAGACCACACTAATCACTCCTTTCTGTAGCATGGTCGAAACTTCCTCCCTCAGCATGTGTACGCGTGCAGGGTTGATTTTAGTTTGCAGCACCCCTGTAAAGTGGGGCGGTCTCTTAGTTTTGAGTCCGTGACGAATTGTTGTCATGACCCAATCATTTGGTAGGCACGCCTCCCAGGCCTGCGCATGTTTACTGAGCCTGGATGGCATGTTGTGTTGCAGCCCGCCACGTTTGAGAGCTAGAGAGATGACCTTTGACCCCTCTTGCCCTCCCCCGGACAGGCTGGTCGGTCCGACAGGAGATACCGCGAGATCTAGCTCACGTGTCTTGCTGCCGTTCATAGTTAGACCACATGGTTGGTTTATAAAAATGGGACTCGAGTCAAGGACCAGGGCGGTCTGTGCTTTGGCATTTTTATTTTTATACATGTTTGAAACAATGTTTATTTTGTTTACACATGCAATGATCGAGTTACGTTTGGTGCGCACACATATGCCACTCGCTCCTCGTAGTCTTTTACGAGGGGAGACTGGACCCAATGGATCAGGTACCCGTACTACGTGGGCGGGTAAACCTGTAAGATTGTTGGTTCGTCCTGTTCCATCAGGTCCGAACCTGCTTTCTGCCTGGGGAGACTGGTGAGATCCTATGTTGTCCCTGGAAAGTTCCACCGCCACCTGCGGGTCTCTTCCGTGGGGGGCCATTTGTGTTCTCCTTACGGGGGCAAAGTTCTTTCTTGGCAACCCCTCGCGGAGGGCTTCCGCCTGTTTGCGTCTCTGTTCCAGTTTGGTCTGGACGCGTTCCAGAGCTCCCCCGAAAAGCCCCGTCGAGTCGATCGGGTGCTGGAGGAAAGTTGACCTCTGGTTCTCCGGGAGGTCCGATAAGGTCAGCCAAAGATGGCGCTGGGCGACAACCATTTCCGCCATCGCCTTGCCTTGGGAGATGGCTATTGTCCCCATCAAGCGGAGCACGAGGTCCGAAGCCCGGCGGGCCTCCTCCACGGCTTCCGTTGCGGCCTGTTCGTCTTTTGCCACCTGGACATGCTGCAGCTTTTCCGCCAGGTATGCCTGCACCAATGTTGATACGTTCATTGCGCGAGCCGCAAGGCCCTGAGCCTTGTAGCACTTTCTGAGTGTTTTCTCCGAAGTGCGACAGGCCCTACTGGGCAACGTAGGTTTCATCCCCGAGGTGGCGGGGGCTAGGTGAGCCGCCAGAGTCTCCTCGATGGGGGGAGTGCTGTCGAGGCCTACTGCTTCCATTCCCGCCACGTCGAGGAGCCGGGACAATGAGAGCATCATAGAAGCTCTGGGATCCTCCCAGGAGCATTTGAGCTCCGTAAGGAAGTCCGGAAAGATGGACATCTTTTGTGACGTTGTTGGTTGCTTCGCTTGGAAGTAGCTTCCCGCTAGCCTCGTAGCCTGCTGGCAAGGCGTCTGGTTCGGCCACGTGATCTGCAGATTATCCGTTGCCCTACGACACAAGTCGAACAGGGCCGGTACTGACAGGTCCGGTTACGGGGGAATGTACGCCAGGTTCTGGAAGGAACTCACGATTCCTCCCTTGTCACCAAATTCGGCGTCTAGGTCGGACACTTCAGATGTCGAGTCCTCGGCGGCACCTGAGGAATCCGACATTTCGTCCTCTCCGACTCGTCCGCTGCATTCCAGGTCCACGTTATCGGGTTCCGGAGCAAGGGGGAGCCGACGTGCGACCTTGAGCGCCGTGCTTCTAGCCATGGATTTGGCCAGCGCGACAGCCTGTCGTCTCCTCACTGCGGCCGACATTCGACGGCAGTGAGGACAAGAGTCGGGGAGTTCCAGCGCCTTCCTTGCGTGCAGAATCCCCAGGCAGACAGGACAGGCCTCGTGGGTGTCCGTCGCCGAAAGGGAATGGCCACAGCCGCTGGGGC
>JBBPBX010111788.1:0-10681 GCA_038048925.1 Garcialebias charrua | reverse complement strand
CTCACCCACATCTCAACTCGTACTGGGATACCCCTGGTTAAAGACTCACAATCCTTGTATTAACTGGACAGAGAACAGAATTGAAAGATGGGGGGAGGAGTGTTCTTTGAAATGTCTCCGTTCTGCAGTCTCTCCCAGTTCACCTCCTCCATTGGTAAAAGAAAAGATCGACCTAACCAACGTGCCTACCACTTACCACTCTCTGGCACCGGTTTTTAGCAAACAGCAAGCATTATCCTTGCCTCGTCACAGACTCTACGACTGCGCAATTGATTTACTTGCTGGTGCTCCACTACCTGCTAGTAGGTTGTATAACATCTCAGGGCCTGAGAAAGCAACCATGACAGAGTATATTGAAGAGTCTCTTAAATCTGGTATCATCCGTCCATCTACATCTCCACTTGGGGCAGGTTTTTTCTTTGTCTCTAAGAAAGACAAAACCCTCCGTCCATGTATTGACTATCGGGGTCTGAATCAGATCACTATCAAAAACAAATATCCACTTCCTCTTATCGAATCCGTTTATGAACAGCTACAAGGTGCTACTGTCTTCACAAAACTTGACCTTCGCAACGCTTATCATCTGGTCCGTATTCGCAAGGGGGACGAATGGAAAACTGCTTTTAAAACACCTCTTGGACATTTTGAATACCTGGTCATGCCCTTTGGGTTGACCAATGCCCCTGCAGTTTTTCAAGCTCTTGTTAACGATGTCCTACGTGATTTCCTTCAGATCTTTGTTTTTGTATACCTTGATGACATCTTGATCTACTCCAAAGACGAGACGCAACACACTCAACACGTCAAAGCAGTCCTTCAACGATTATTGGAAAATCAGCTGTTCGTTAAAGCAGAGAAGTGTGAGTTCCACAAATCTTCTGTCACCTTCTTGGGATTTATCTTTGAGAGAGGACAGGTGAGGTCTGACCCGGACAAGACTACAGCTGTGGTGAATTGGCCTGTGCCCTCCAATAGGAAGCAGCTACAGCGATTCCTGGGGTTTGCCAACTTTTACAGGCGCTTTATTAAGAACTACAGCAAGGTGGCCATCCCTCTCACACGACTCACCTCTACCCGTGTACAGTTTGCCTGGACTGCTGAAGCTGAAACTGCTTTCTCTACCCTAAAACATCTTTTCTCCACAGCTCCTATCTTGTCTCATCCGGATGTTTCAAAACAGTTCATCGTTGAGGTTGACGCCTCTGACGCCGGAGTCGGGGCGGTCCTTTCTCAACGGTCATCCGATGATGGGAAACTCCACCCATGTGCCTTCTTCTCCCGTCGCCTGTCTTCTGCTGAGGCCAACTACGACGTGGGTGACCGTGAACTGTTGGCCATTAAACTGGCCTTGGAGGAATGGAGACATTGGCTGGAGGGTTCGGAACTTCCCTTCATCGTCTGGACAGACCACAAGAACCTGGCCTATCTTCAAGGAGCGAAGAGACTTAACGCCCGACAGGCCAGGTGGTCTTTGTTTTTTGCTCGATTTAATTTCTCGATTTCCTATATTCCAGGATCTCGTAACGTCAAGCCAGACGCCCTTTCTCGACAGTTTTCCTCGGTCGAGGGTCCAGAGACTCCGGACGACATCCTCCCGTCTTGTTGCACAGTGGGTGCTGTGACTTGGCCGATAGAGAAGGACATATTGGAGGCCCAAAGAACCGAACCTGACCCTGGCTCGGGTCCTTCTGGGAGATTGTTCGTTCCCGCCTCCATGGTGAGCAAAGTTCTGGTCTGGCTCCACACTGCCCGGTTCTCCTGTCACCCTGGCATCCGGCGCATGCTCCACCTGACCAAAGCGTCCTTCTGGTGGCCAACTCTTCAGAAGGACGTTAAGGAGTTTGTCTCGGCCTGCCCTGTCTGCACCCGGAACAAACACAACAACCAGCCCCCCGCTGGTCTCCTCCTACCTCTCTCGATCCCCAACCGTCCTTGGTCCCACATCGCCTTGGATTTCATCACCGGTCTCCCGGTCTCCAATGGTAAAACTGTCATTTGCACCATCGTTGATCGTTTTTCCAAGTCTGCACATTTCATACCGCTTCCTAAACTTCCGTCTGCTCTTGAGACTGCCCAGGTCATCACGGAACACGTTTTCCGCCTCCATGGCATACCTCAGGACATTGTGTCTGATCGTGGCCCACAGTTCGTCTCCCAGGTCTGGAAGGGGTTCTGTACAGCCCTTGGGGCCCACGTCAGTCTCTCCTCGGGTTACCACCCACAATCCAACGGACAGACAGAGAGATGCAACCAGGATCTGGAAAACATCCTGCGGTGTGTGATCGATTCCAACCCATCTTCCTGGAGCCAGCATCTGCCGTGGATCGAATACGCTCACAATTCCCAGACCTCGGCGGCGACCGGACGGTCTCCTTTCGAGGTGGCCTTGGGATTCTCTCCTCCTCTTTTTCCCTCGCTGGAGGCTGATGTGGGTGTTCCCTCGATCCAACTCCACATCAGACGTTGTCGTCGGGTTTGGCGCCAGACGAGGGCGGCTCTGGCAAGGACTTCTGAGCGGAATGAACGTTTTGCTAACAGACACCGCTCCAGAGCTCCCGTCTACAGGATTGGCCAGAAGGTATGGCTCTCGACCAAGGACATCACTTTGAAGGACACTCCTCGGAAGCTCTCGCCTAGGTTCATAGGTCCTTTCCCTGTGGTGAAGGTGATCAACAGGTCGGCGGTGAGACTCCAACTCCCACCATCGATGAGGATACACCCAACCTTCCACGTATCCCGCGTCATGCCCGTTGCCTTCAGTCCTCTCCAGCCCGCGGCTGGTCTTCCTCCTCCCCCCCGATTGATTGACGGCGCTCCTGCTTTCACCGTCAGCCGTCTCCTGGACGTGAGACGCCGGGGCCGAGGCGTTCAGTATCTGGTGGACTGGGAGGGTTACGGTCCTGAGGAACGCTCCTGGGTCCCTAGGTCCCGCATTCTGGACCCAGGTCTCATCACCTCCTTCTTCAGGGCTCACCCTGACAAGCGGCTTCGATCGCCGTGAGGCGATCCTTGAGGGGGGGGCACTGTGGGATTCTTGGTTTTTCTGTCTGTTTGTCACTCTTCCTTCCTCAGCCAATCACTCAACTCACTACACCTGCTGCCTGTCTGAGGAGGACTGCTCACTCACCTATTTAAGCAGCTGCCAGACACCTCTTCAGCGCTGGGACATCTTCTTCCATTCGGACCTTCCACGGCCTGACTCTGGTCTTCTCCAAGACCTTCCTCATCCACGGGTCTCAACCTCTGTGGATCATTAGATGTCCTCATCTGCACCGTCTGGTCTCAGCCTGCTCCTCTCTCCAACTGGATCCTCTCACTCCACCTGCTGCAACCCCAGGAATCCCACCTTCAACTCTCCTCCAGAACACCTCCTGCAAAACAAAGTAAGGATTTCAATTCTTCAACTCAAGATTCAAAACCATCATACAACCCACGGATATATATACTCACCAACTCTCTCCCCTTCCTTTACAGCTGCTCGAGTACTTTTTATCTGCACTGTAAATAAACTTCACTTAACTTTTGCCCTGCCTTGTGTCCTTACTTCCTTGGTCTGCTATTTGGGGTCGACGTTAAAACCAAACCTGATAACTAAAATTTGTACTTAAGTAAAGTAACGAAGTATTTATACTTCGTTACTTGACACCTCTGGCCGTGTTATATATGGGACCTGCATTGCAACACTGCCCTCTGCTGTCACAATCTACTACGGTGTTCATAGCAATTTATAAAATTATAAACTGTTTTACCTTTTTGACAAGACTGGACCAGCTCCATACATCCGTGCGCACAAAGGAATCCATTTTGTAGCGTCTACTAAAAGCTAAAAGCTACCCAGCGCTCTGTTTTTATCACGTGATGTGACGTACAGACCTTACTGCAACGTGATGACGTCACTACGGGTACCCGAGTTGGACAAAAAAGCCTCGATAGAAGTCAAAGCACTCGATCTGTCGAAAACTCGGTTAATCTGTTAAAGCACTAGTCAAGGCAACAGATTTACGTTTACATGAGGAGACACAGAGGGAGAACGAGCATGAAGCCTTATGACTAGGACAATCCAGAGACAACTGACAAGACACCAAGGGGCTGAATATATACAGACACTGACAAGGTGAAATGACAG
Organism: Garcialebias charrua; assembly: GCA_038048925.1. NCBI lineage: Eukaryota > Metazoa > Chordata > Actinopteri > Cyprinodontiformes > Rivulidae > Garcialebias > Garcialebias charrua. The sequence continues at coordinate 6,555 of JBBPBX010111788.1, read as the reverse complement.
AAACCTGCAGTGATTAAGATTAGACACAGGTGTGACAGTGCTGGATCACAGGAGGAGGAAGGGCTGGTAAACATGAGGGAAAAACACAACATGCATGACCAGAAGTGCGCACGGCGGCGAAGATACGGTGACCATGAACGGCCAATACGAGGTGTTTGTTCGCATCCAAATTGGCACGTATTGCGCGCGCCCATCGGCGTTACGCTGGGGCCTTACTATCCTATAGGAACCCCCCTCAAGGGATGGCCCCTAAAATCCCAAGGAGAGCACATTCCACTTGGGAGGGAGGGTGGGAAGAAAAAGACAAGAGTAGGGTAATATAAACTGAACACAAAAGGGAAACACAGAAACCCTAAGACCCCCCGAGTCAAGGTGGGTGGTCAGGAGACCATCCACGGCAGGGCTGAAGATCCGGGGGACGACCTGGCGACCGTCCGTCGACAGGCCAGAGGTCTGGTGGGTGGTCAGGATGCCATCCACCCTTGGACCAGGGTTCCGGTGGGCGGCCATGAGACTGTCCCTTTATGGCCAGTGAAGAGGCTACAGCTACAGGTGATGAGACCCCTGGGACAGCTGCAACTTGATGAGAGAGGACCTCTGATGGAACGAAGACCTCCGGATGAGTGACGACCTCTGAAGGCGCGAAGACCTCTGGATGAGGTGCGAAGACCTCTAGATGAGGCGTGAAGACCTCCAGATGAGGCGCAAAGACCTTCAGATAAGGCGCGAAGACCTCCAGATGAGGCGCAAAGACGTTCAGATGAGGCGCAAAGACCTCCAGATGAGGCGCGAAGACCTCTGAAGCCAAGGGCTTAGGTGGAGCGAGGACCTCCGGTGGAGCAAGGACCTCGAGAACGAAGACTTCCAGCGAAGCGAGAACATCTGGCGAAGCGAGAACCTCCGGAGCGAAGACCCCCACCAAAGCAAGGAACTCAGGTGGAATGGAGACCTCCGGTGAAGTGGAGACCTCAAGAGCGAAGACCCCCAGCAAAATGAGGACCTCCAACGGAGCAAGGACCTCTGGAGAGAAGACCCCCAGCAAAATGAGGACATCTGGTGGACCAAGGACCTCTGATGGAGCAAGACCTCCGATGGAGCGAAGACCTCAGATGGAGTGAAGACTTCAGATAGAACGAAGACCTTTAGTGAAGCGAGGACCTCAAGTGGAGCGAAGACCCCCGGCAAAGTGAGGACCTCCAGCAGAGCGAGGACCTCTGGAGCGAAGATCCCCGGCAAAACGAGGACCTCCAGTGGAACGAGGACCTCTAGAGCGAAGACCTCCGGAGGGGTGGAGACCTCCGGTGGAGCGAGGACCTCTGAAGCAAAGACTCCTGGCAAAACAAGGACCTCCGGTGGAGTGAGGACCTCTGGAGAATACTCCCAGCGAAATGAGGACCTCAGGTAGAGCGAGGACCTCTGAAGCGAAGACCTCCAGAGGAGTGGGGACCTCTGGTGGAGTGAGGACCTCAAGACCCAGGACCACCTTGGGAGCAGTGTCTGTGGACAGAGAGGGATACTACTCCAGATGGACCCGGTTGGTCGGCGGCTAGTGCAGGACCTAGGGTAGCAGGCGTCGGAACCCGCCTGGGTGCTGGCACGGGAACCAGCCTTGGTGCTAGAACAGGACCCAGCCTTGGTTTGGCTGGTTAGAGACCCAGCCTTGGTGCTGTTCTGGGAACCAGCCTCTGATGCTGGGGCGAAACCCAGTGAGGGTGATGCTGGGGCGAAACCCAGTGAGGGTGATGCTGGAGCGAAACCCAGTGAGGAGCAATCCAGCGGGTCCAGAGCTGGTTTGGATACCAACGGGTCCCATGCAGGTGCTACTGGCGTGGACAGCCAGACAGGAGCAGCTGATGAGGGACCCGGACCGTGTGCAGTTGATGGTGAGGAGGAGGGTATTAATATTTATCCTAGATTGGAAGACTTAATAAAATGGAACCATATCCCACTTTTAAAGAAAATTGAAGACGATCTTACTAGATGGAAATCTCTACCCATATCACTTATGGGAAGAGTTGCCTCAGTAAAAATGATGGTCCTGCCTAGAATAAATTATTTATTCTCAATGATTCAAAATAAACCTTCAACTGAATGGTTTAAGTCCCTGGACTCTTTCATATCTAAATTCCTTTGGAAAAACAAAACCCCACGTCTTAGTTTAAAGGCATTACAGAAATCTAAAGATACCGGAGGATTAGAACTTCCCAACCTCTATCACTACTATTTAGCCAATAGGTTACAATATATCTCAAAGTGGTTAAATCCAAATGCATTAGATGAAACTTGGATAGACATAGAACAAACTTTATGTAATAATATTAGGATTTCAGATCTGCCATTTATTAGCACAAATATAAAAAGACATGTTTGCTTTAAAAGCATCAGTATTAGCTCATCTCTGACAACATGGTGGGAGTATCTGAAAATGACAAAGTCTTAACTACTCCCATGCAGACAAACACCCATCTGGAACAATCCTGACATACAGCAAGAAAATAATATGTTCAATTTCCCAGGTTAGAGATTTAAAGGAATTGAATGTCTGGAACACATATTTCAAGGTATAGACTTTATTCCATTTAATAAATTAATAATACAATATGACATTGAAAATAAATATTCCTTAGAATATCAACAAATTAAGTCTATCATAAAAAAGAAATGTAAGATTAATAAAACATTGTTAGAAACACCAGTATGTGTGTTAGAGTTCCTTAATCTTAAACCCCCCAAATTAATTTCTAAAATATACAAGAAATTATCTGGAATCGATAACTACATAACGCTACCTTTTGCAAAATGGGAGACAGATTTGTCAAACAACTTTGACTAAAACACCTGTTCTCAAATATGTTTAAAAACATTTAAAATGACTAGAATATCCAATTTACAATTCAACAATTATAGACCTATATCCTTGTTACCACAGTTTTCAAAAATTCTTGAAAAACTATTTGTGAACAGACTAGATCAATTTATAGATAATCAAAATATTCTAAGCAACAGTCAGTATGGGTTTAGAGCAAAAAACTCTACATCAATGGCTCTCATGGCATTAATGGAACAAATAACTACTGCTGTCGATCAAAAACAATATTGTATCAGTATTTTTGTTGATTTAAAAAAAGCATTTGATACTATTGATCACACCATTCTCCTTGAAAAATTGAACAAATATGGTATTAGAGGACCAGCATTACAGTGGGTATCTAGCTACTTGAAAGATAGGAAACAATTTGTTGTGGTGGATCACTAGGGGACTCTACTCACACCCAGTGGACCGGATGTTTTACCGGATGTTTTATTGTGAATGGTCCAGAGGACCGGATTTTTTATTGTGAAAGGGTTGATGTATAAGGTGTGTTTTGGGTGCTTACCGCCAGAACTGTGGGAGTTGATTTTTTTTTTTTTTATTTTTTTTTTCCATTTATAGATGGCCTCCCTTCACACCTTATAGCCATCCTCTCACTCCAATATGTATTTTTTTTTTATAGAGAGAAAGAAAGAAAAGAGAAAGTGAGACAACAAAACAACAATTATCCACAAAAAGAGCACAAGGCAAACACACCAAACCTCCGTCCACAATCCTGCAAAGCACATGACAGAGCACAGCAACAAAACATACAAGCATAAAGACTGATAATATTCATGACCTTGCATTAGATTTCTATATATAAACATACCCATACCTACAAGTATATATACAGTATACATACATATATATTTATATTCATTTATATACCCATGTAACAATATAGGAGTTATTAGTCAGTTTACTGACTACCTATAGTTTAGACGTGCAGCTATGAGCAGACTTTTATCTGCACAAACTGCCACCAAAGTGCGGGGTCTCAACTTTTTCAGATTAAATCAACAAATCTAACGATGTGATTAGCCAGAAATGTAATTTCACGCTTAGACTTCAATTTATGTTGGTCTACCAAAAGAATAGACCTTTTATTGAAACTATCACAAAAATTACATAAACATTTGTATCGATATTAGCTCTGATTTAATAACTATGTTGACAAGAATTCAAATTAAAACAAACAGACAATTAAAACTTAACTGTTGGCACAAAACTTGACAGATTAAATACTTATGAAAAATAAGAAATAGGAGGAAGGAGTTCTGGAGCTAAGTTAACCAAAGTTATTTACTTTGAACCAACCAGGGTGGCAAGCTTTCCCATACGGATCAGGCTGAGCCTCCGACACGTGCAGCATACAAACAACGCCTCTTTACCTGGTGACGAGACGTCTTGCGAGGTGAGGACTGAGAAGTTTGTGGACGCTAACGGACTGTGTGGTCCAGTGAGCGTCCAGATGACTTCGTGCGTGTATGACTGGGTCAGACGAGCGGGAGCACGCGTTCACCGGCAGGAACAGAGCCAATCGCACTGGTTGAACTTTCAAAATAAAACTTTAGAAAACAAATTCTTCAGAAAGGAGAGTGAATGGATCAAAGTAAGGCTTTACTATGATCCCCGCTGAGACGTGGGTCGTTGACACCTGACCGGGACGTCTCCAGCTTTCCCAGAGAAGAGAAACAGTTGCCAGTAGTTCTCCTCCAAAAACTCTAAAGGCAAATGCAGGAAGTGCCCATTTATAGGGAGGCGGGATCTGAACCACCTCCTGAATAACTATTGGCTGGTTATAACAAAATAAAAGATGGAAGTATGATCCCATAGGCAGGAAGTCTCTTGACGGACAACAGGAAAACTGTTTACATAAACAGCCAGATGGCCTGCCTGTGAACACAGCTAATGTTATGTCTACTTTCACAGACAAAACAGAGAAGGAAGCTGAACAGCTAACAGTTTACCCTGAACTGTGTCTTAGCGACAGAGTCTTGCTTGCTTTTGCAGAAATAAAACCAGCAGAAGGTCAAAGCTCATGAAAGTAACAGATCATCATTAAAAATGACAAAAATATACTGTAGATCAATTCTGAATTAACACACATTAAAGAGAAAGTTCAATCTGATTAATTAGTGTCCATTAATTCATAATAATTGTTAAAATATATAAGTGTCCATGAAGGTGTAACACTTAGAGTTTCAGAGAGATGTGGAGAGGTGTACTTGAAGGTCAAGACAGAGGCCTATATCACTACACCCATCTACATATATCTACATATACATCCCTACATCCATTTGTGTGTGGTTGTGAGCATGCTATGCTATACTGTGGGAGTTGATTAAAGTGAAGTTCTGCATCCCGTCTTCTGTGTCGTCTCTTCATCACCTCCTACACTGGTGACCTCGTGAATTCAACATGTCGACATCTGACGCTCCAGCCAACTCTCCTCAGATGTCCGCTGCTCCACAGGCGGCCCTGCTCGCTTTTTCGGTGGCCGTTAAAATCCCGGACTTCTGGCTGCACGACTCTCCGTCGTGGTTCGTCCACATCGAAGCACAGTTTGCTCTTCGCGGGATTTCTTCAGACGACACCAAATACCACTATGTGGTCGCCTCGCTGGATCCGTTGTCCACTCAGCGAGCAATGAGCCTGCTCCGGGACCCTCCGGCACACGGAAAGTACACCGCCCTCAAGCAGCCCCTCCTACGGCGCTACTCACTCACAGACGCAGAGCGCGCTGAGAAACTTTTTTCCCTCTCCTGTTTGGGCGATGGCACAGCTCTCAAGCTCATGGAGAGCATGTTGTCCTTGCTGGGATCAGACGACTGTGGGTTTCTCTTCCTCCACCTCTTCCTCCGCCAGCTCCCGGCTCCAGTGCGCACGGTCCTGGCCAACTCCCCACTTCTGCAGCAGAGAGACTACCGCTCGCTGGCCGAAGAAGCCGAACGCATCCTCCTGGCTAAGAGGACCTTCGCGGTCCAGGCGGCGGTCCCCGGATCTCCAGCAGCACCTCAGCTTCAAGCAACGCCCTCAGCGCCGGACGAGCCATCGGTGGTAGCAGGGGTCGCTATCCGCAGGCGGACAGGAGCCGACTTCAGCTCGGCATTCAACACCATCATCCCCCAACAGCTCATCCTTAAACTGGACAGTCTGGGGCTGAATACCTCAATGTGTAACTGGCTGCTAGACTTCCTGACTGGGAGACCACAGACAGTACGAGTCGGGAGTAACACATCTAGCACCATCACATTGAACACAGGGGCCCCACAAGGATGTGTACTGAGCCCCCTTCTATTCACCCTGCTAACACACGACTGCACACCATCATACAGCTCCAACCACTTCATCAAGTTTGCGGACGACACAACAGTGGTGGGTCTCATCAGCAACAACGATGAGACGGACTACAGGAACGAGGTGAGCCGCCTGGCCTTGTGGTGCGGACACAACAATCTCACTCTCAACGTGGAGAAGACAAAGGAGATTGTTGTGGACTTCAGGAAGAAGGATGCCCAACATGCCCCTCTGACCATCAACAGCACCGCAGTGGAGAGAGTAGACAGCACCAAGTTCCTGGGAGTGCACGTCTCAAAGGACCTGTCCTGGAGCAGGAACACTGCAGCACTGGCAAAGAAGGCTCACCAGCGTCTCTACTTTCTCCGCAAGCTGAAAAGGGCTGGAGCTTCAACCCCCAT
>JBBPBX010111787.1:0-10681 GCA_038048925.1 Garcialebias charrua | reverse complement strand
AGTAGCATGATGTCCAGTCCTCCCAGTAACATGATGTCCAGTCCTCCCAGTAGCATGATGTCCAGTCCTCCCAGTAACATGATGTCCAGTCCTCCCAGTAACATGATGTCCAGTCCTCCCAGTAACATGATGTCCAGTCCTCCCAGTAACATGATGTCCAGTCCTCCCAGTAACATGATGTCCAGTCCTCCCAGTAACATGATGTCCAGTCCTCCCAGTAGCATGATGTCCAGTCCTCCCAGTAACATGATGTCCAGTCCTCCCAGTAGCATGATGTCCAGTCCTCCCAGTAACATGATGTCCAGTCCTCCCAGTAACATGATGTCCAGTCCTCCCAGTAACATGATGTCCAGTCCTCCCAGTAACATGATGTCCAGTCCTCCCAGTAACATGATGTCCAGTCCTCCCAGTAACATGATGTCCAGTCCTCCCAGTAACATGATGTCCAGTCCTCCCAGTAACATGATGTCCAGTCCTCCCAGTAGCATGATGTCCAGTCCTCCCAGTAGCATGATGTCCAGTCCTCCCAGTAACATGATGTCCAGTCCTCCCAGTAACATGATGTCCAGTCCTCCCAGTAACATGATGTCCAGTCCTCCCAGTAGCATGATGTCCAGTCCTCCCAGTAGCATGATGTCCAGTCCTCCCAGTAACATGATGTCCAGTCCTCCCAGTAACATGATGTCCAGTCCTCCCAGTAACATGATGTCCAGTCCTCCCAGTAGCATGATGTCCAGTCCTCCCAGTAGCATGATGTCCAGTCCTCCCAGTAACATGATGTCCAGTCCTCCCAGTAACATGATGTCCAGTCCTCCCAGTAGCATGATGTCCAGTCCTCCCAGTAGCATGATGTCCAGTCCTCCCAGTAACATGATGTCCAGTCCTCCCAGTAACATGATGTCCAGTCCTCCCAGTAGCATGATGTCCAGTCCTCCCAGTAACATGATGTCCAGTCCTCCCAGTAACATGATGTCCAGTCCTCCCAGTAACATGATGTCCAGTCCTCCCAGCAGCCTGATGTCCAGTCCTCCCAGCAGCATGATGTCCAGTCCTCCCAGTAACATGATGTCCAGTCCTCCCAGTAACATGATGTCCAGTCCTCCCAGTAACATGATGTCCAGTCCTCCCAGTAACATGATGTCCAGTCCTCCCAGTAACATGATGTCCAGTCCTCCCAGTAACATGATGTCCAGTCCTCCCAGTAACATGATGTCCAGTCCTCCCAGTAGCATGATGTCCAGTCCTCCCAGTAACATGATGTCCAGTCCTCCCAGTAACATGATGTCCAGTCCTCCCAGTAGCATGATGTCCAGTCCTCCCAGTAACATGATGTCCAGTCCTCCCAGTAGCATGATGTCCAGTCCTCCCAGTAGCATGATGTCCAGTCCTCCCAGTAGCATGATGTCCAGTCCTCCCAGTAACATGATGTCCAGTCCTCCCAGTAACATGATGTCCAGTCCTCCCAGTAACATGATGTCCAGTCCTCCCAGTAGCATGATGTCCAGTCCTCCCAGTAACATGATGTCCAGTCCTCCCAGTAACATGATGTCCAGTCCTCCCAGTAGCATGATGTCCAGTCCTCCCAGTAACATGATGTCCAGTCCTCCCAGTAACATGATGTCCAGTCCTCCCAGTAGCATGATGTCCAGTCCTCCCAGTAACATGATGTCCAGTCCTCCCAGTAACATGATGTCCAGTCCTCCCAGTAGCATGATGTCCAGTCCTCCCAGTAACATGATGTCCAGTCCTCCCAGTAACATGATGTCCAGTCCTCCCAGTAACATGATGTCCAGTCCTCCCAGTAGCATGATGTCCAGTCCTCCCAGTAGCATGATGTCCAGTCCTCCCAGCAGCATGATGTCCAGTCCTCCCAGCAGCATGATGTCCAGTCCTCCCAGTAGCATGATGTCCAGTCCTCCCAGTAGCATGATGTCCAGTCCTCCCAGTAGCATGATGTCCAGTCCTCCCAGTAGCATGATGTCCAGTCCTCCCAGTAACATGATGTCCAGTCCTCCCAGTAACATGATGTCCAGTCCTCCCAGTAGCATGATGTCCAGTCCTCCCAGTAACATGATGTCCAGTCCTCCCAGTAGCATGATGTCCAGTCCTCCCAGCAGCATGATGTCCAGTCCTCCCAGCAGCATGATGTCCAGTCCTCCCAGTAACATGATGTCCAGTCCTCCCAGTAACATGATGTCCAGTCCTCCCAGTAACATGATGTCCAGTCCTCCCAGTAACATGATGTCCAGTCCTCCCAGTAGCATGATGTCCAGTCCTCCCAGTAACATGATGTCCAGTCCTCCCAGTAGCATGATGTCCAGTCCTCCCAGTAACATGATGTCCAGTCCTCCCAGTAACATGATGTCCAGTCCTCCCAGTAACATGATGTCCAGTCCTCCCAGTAGCATGATGTCCAGTCCTCCCAGCAGCATGATGTCCAGTCCTCCCAGTAACATGATGTCCAGTCCTCCCAGTAGCATGATGTCCAGTCCTCCCAGCAGCATGATGTCCAGTCCTCCCAGCAGCATGATGTCCAGTCCTCCCAGTAACATGATGTCCAGTCCTCCCAGCAGCATGATGTCCAGTCCTCCCAGCAGCATGATGTCCAGTCCTCCCAGCAGCATGATGTCCAGTCCTCCCAGCAGCATGATGTCCAGTCCTCCCAGTAACATGATGTCCAGTCCTCCCAGCAGCATGATGTCCAGTCCTCCCAGCAGCATGATGTCCAGTCCTCCCAGTAACATGATGTCCAGTCCTCCCAGCAGCATGTCCAGTCTCCCAGCAGCTGTCCAGTCCTCCCAGCAGCATGATGTCCAGTCCTCCCAGCAGCATGATGTCCAGTCCTCCCAGTAACATGATGTCCAGTCCTCCCAGTAACATGATGTCCAGTCCTCCCAGTAACATGATGTCCAGTCCTCCCAGCAGCATGATGTCCAGTCCTCCCAGTAGCATGATGTCCAGTCCTCCCAGTAGCATGATGTCCAGTCCTCCCAGTAACATGATGTCCAGTCCTCCCAGTAACATGATGTCCAGTCCTCCCAGTAACATGATGTCCAGTCCTCCCAGCAGCATGATGTCCAGTCCTCCCAGTAACATGATGTCCAGTCCTCCCAGCAGCCTGATGTCCAGTCCTCCCAGTAGCATGATGTCCAGTCCTCCTAGCAGCCTGATGTCCAGTCCTCCCAGCAGACAGTCGGCTGCAGGTGTCAGGGGACGATCCGGTCCTCCTGTCGTCACGTGTTTCCTATAGTTTTATTTAACTTACGGAGATGAAGCAGCAAAAAGTCCGGCGGTGCGTTTTTGATGAACGGACCACTTCTGGTCGGACACGGACGAAGCAAAAATATTCCAGCGAAGCGCGTCAAAGAAGGGCCACTATTTTACTTCTCCACCCTCCTTTGCATGATAGAAAATTATTGCAAGTGCTGCACTTAGCTGACTTCATTTTATTAAAGTTAAGCCACGCTTCGACCGCGGCTGTACACTTCCGGTGGATTCTTCTTCGTTGGTTTTCGGCGGCAAATTCTTCTTCGGCGTAGGCGGCTACTTCCGGTCGGCGGACTAGCATCGAACATATGAATCGAAAATTAATATTTTGAATGATTCTGGGAAAACCGGACATTTAGTCCCGGTTCCGAACGATTCTTGATTCTCGATGCCCAACCCTAACCCCCCCGGGGCCAACAGCGACAAACTCACAGGCCCCTGCCGGAGCCCGTTGCAGGAGCCCACTGCACTGACGTAGCCTCAGGCCCGGACACCAAGGCCCGGGCACCGGGGACGCCCAGACCCGATAGGACCAGACCCGATAGGACCAGAGGACCCGAGCCCCACCAGGCAGCCACCAGGCCGAGCCGACACATGCCCAAGCGCCCAACTCCCAAAAGTGACAGCGAGGGCCCCAAGCATGCCCGCAGGCAAAGGGACACCCACCCTGGGGCCACATGGTAGGAGCGCAAAACCAAGTAGCCTCAGATGTAACAGAGAGGGGGTAGTCTAACCCTAACCCTAACCCTAGACCCCGACACACACATCCCCGTCCCCAAATGTGCTATTGGTGTGTGTTGTTGTAAAGTGCACTTAAAAAATGAAAGAGAAGGAGCAAAGGCTGGCATTATACCAGTTTCCCCTCCACCCCAACTCTAACCCAGACCCTTACTGTCTAAATGCATGATTGTGAGTGAGCATAGGCACTGGAAGGCGAGAGTGATGTCATCTCGCCACCCATAACCATAGTGCTCACACCAAATTCCTTATATGTGAATTTTATGAGGATGTTTATGAGTGAATGTCTAAGGTGTATAATACAATTGAGTCCCAGGTGTTCTGAACAACAGAGATGTAAAAATGTTGCAGCACACCGGGTCTCAAAATCCCTACATGTATTAATTTGAGATGAAGGGGGCGGAGGTTCGTGGTGAGGGATGAGGAGAAAATAACTGCAGGAACAATGCTCCCGCAGCGAGTCAGCTCCCCCACTGACCCTACAAACCCCCTTAGTTCGCCAAGGTCCACCCAAGGAGTGAGGCAAAAACACCTCTCCGACCGCCAGGCCATTGAGCTCTAGATCAGAGAGGAACAGGGCCACGAGGGCCGCCAACAGCAGAACCAACAGCCCACATCCACCAGGGCCGCCAAGACCCCTACGAATTGCAGTCAGCCCGTTGCCCAAGAGGACACAAAATCCCACATGGACGACACGGCCAAGAGCGCCCGTCTAACCGCCGACAGAGCCAGGAAGCACCGGGAGCGGGCCCCCACCATAGAAAGGGCCCGCACACCAGCCATGCATAGTCCCAGACCATCATCAAGGACATCCACTCAGTCCCCACCCCAGAAGATATACTACACCCACCCTTCATACTAACAACTTTCAGAACACATAACACACTAGACACCCACGCAAGGTTAACCCGCCCCCTCCCATGGGCCACCAGTCACGCTCCCAGACACCCAACCCCCAGCTTTGTTTTGTACTTTTTTGTATATTGGTATTTCTTTTCTTTTCTTTGTTGAGTCGAGACATTTCTTCTCGTCTTGAGCATTTCATTGCATTGTTGACCTTGTGTTGACATGTTTATGACAAATAAACAATAAACCAAACATAAACTATGAAGGTGTAAGAAACATGAGGGAGACCATATATTGAGTATTTAAACACATATAATGCCACCCAGATGTAACTAAAGGATTTTAACAGGGGTCAGTAAGCTGACCTCTTTAGTCAGAGTCAGAGTCAGAGAGAATTTATTGTCATTTGCACCGCATGTAGTACATGTGTTGAAAACGAGATTATGTACACAGGGTCCCAGTTACATCCAACAACAAATGCAAGAGAAAAACAATAATAACATCTAGGATTAACTAAGAGAGACATCAGCTAGTAATACACTAAGCCCTAATGTAGTAGAAAAACATCATTATAAACAGCAGCACGAACATGAGCAGATGGTCACAGATGAACGCAGCAACAAGAAACAGATCAGCATCAGCATGATGTGACATTTTGCAGTGTTTATTCTTATTATTTATTTATTCATGAGTCTGACAGCCTCAGGGTAGAAGCTGTTCCTCAGTCTAGTGGTTCTACATTTGATGCTCCTCAACCTCCGTCCCGAGGGGAGTGGTGCAAAGAGTGAGTGTGCTGGGTGAGTGAGGTCTTTCATGATGCAGGTGGCTCTTTTTCTGCATCTGGAGGTGTAAATGTCTGTGATGGTGGGGAGACTGACTCCCACAGACTTCTGTGCAGCCTTCACCACTCTTTGTAGAGCTTTCCTCTCTGCAACTGTGCAGCCTCCATGCCACACGTTGATGCTGGAGCACAGGACGCTCTCCACTGCACACCTGTAGAACGAGGTGAGGACTGAGCTTCTCAGACCGGCTCGTCTCAGCCGTCTGAGGAAGTAGAGTCTCTGATGACCTTTCTTGATCAGGCTGGTGGTGTTATTGCTCCAGCTGAGGTTATCGTTCAAGTGTACACCCAGGTACTTGTAGCTGGAGACCACCTCCACCGCAGATCCACCTATATACAGTGGGGTGTGAGTGTGTTTGTTCCTTCTGAAGTCCACAATCATCTCCTTATCCTTAATTAACTTACTTATTCAGATTGAATAGTAATTTCACGGATTCTTTTCTTTTTCAGTTTACCCAATATTTCTGTGATCTTTATGATGGATAAATAAACAGAGCTATAGAGTGACAATGGACACGTTAACTTAGTTGGTATGCCAGGCGACACTACCATTTATTTAAAATAAATCACTAAATTAACACCATTACACTTGATTGATATGATTTCACTTTCTTTCAATTTAATACGTCAGCACACTTAAATTCACACAACAGACTTCAATACTGGATGTTAACATATTTAGTCTGTGGGCTCTTTAGCTTAAAATAGTTTCCAGCTTAGAATTGAGGGAAAGGAGAATAGGAGGAAGATGGTTTAAAGGAAATTATCGTGAGCATGTTACCAAAGTGACACTTCTCCTCCGACTTCTGCTAAAATCCAGGTACGTTTGTAAACAGCTCTTTACCTTTTGACGACAGCCTGGTAAGAGAGAAGACCTTGTAGCTTTTCAGATGCACGGGTCCTTGTGGGAACCAGTACCTTCGAGCAGGGTATTCGTTTACGTTTCAACGTCTCCTGGGTTTCGCGTTGGTCATCAGAAAATGTGTCAGCTTCAGGCCTCTGACTTCAAGATAACTATTCCATGAAGGAATAAACAAAGTCTTGAGCTTACGCTTGTTCGAAGTGGATTCATAACAGCATGTTATACAATCCTTAGCTGAATGACTGTCCTTGGCGGGTGACAGGCATTCATTCAGCTCTTTGGGACGTCTTCATGTCTTTGAAGCTCCCAGCAAACTCAGGAACCTTCTCGTTCCTTCCAAACTCTGAAGCCTTTCAGCAACAGCTTAGAACTTAGTACCGGCTCTGAGAGGAGAGCGACTTGTTTTTTCCCCATTGGTCCAACAGGACCGGTCGGGGAGTTCACTTATTGTTATCAGAGTACAAGGCCACAACTAGCAGCAGAGAGAAATGTTTAGGAAAAGACAGACTCATAGACTCCAAGAGGAAAAACACTTGGATTAGCGTCTTAACACTTCTAAAACAAATCTGAAAAGCACAGTTTGACATATTAGCTGAACTTTGACACCTTTTCACTTGCAGAAATGACACATTGATGTTTCACATTTAAAGAATAACAGCATATAACATATATCATGAAAATGACAAAAGTTATTCTTTTGATTACATTAGAATAAAATCAAAGATAGAAATAGTCTCTTTTGATGACTATATTCTCAGATTACAACTAATGGAATGATTTTGTGGTAAATGTCTTGCTTTACTGAGAGGTCAGTAAAGGTCATCACTGGACAGTTCAAAAACCTTAGTTTGACCCTGGGTAGGTCCACTACATCTCCCCCCTTTTGGAAGCCATCGCCAGTCCTTGGGGATGGGGTCCAACACGAAAGGAAACCTTGAACTGTCTTTGATCTTGAAGTAATCCAGCAAGTGGAAGAGAAAAATCAAAAATTATAATCCCATAAAGTTTTTGGAAATTCCATACTGTTCGGAGGTAATCCCATTGCGAAAAGCTTCTAATCCTTTGGAAAACAAAGTCTGTTAACTCTTGGAAAACAAAGTCTGTGATCCCTTGGAAAGCAAAGTCTTATAATCCACAGCGGTAATTCCACAGCAGTAATTCCACAACGATTAGTTTTGTTGATTGATCAGCAACAATTGTTTTCATAATCAGCATGTAGAGGGGATCCCTCGATTGACGCAGAGGAGGCGACCCTTGGATGAAGGTTGAAGACCAAGCGTTGGAGCTGCAGGTCCCCACATCGAAGGTTGTTGGCTGGTTGGTTTCCAGTCAGTGCCACTCTGGTTCTATGTGTCATGCAATTATGTGGTTTTTTAGGTGGGCTTATGATTGGGATTTTACATTAGGCCCTACCTATATGCACCTGGTATGTAAGCTATCATGGTTTAGATCAGCTACAATTACCAATTAAGGGGTGGATCAATTCTGTAAAATTAGATATAGGGATCTGTACCTATAAAATTTTGGAGGGCTTCTGTAACGAAGGCCTCTAATTCCAAACTATTCCTCCATTCATTACTTAGTTTAGGTTAAACTAAAATAGAAAAATGAAATATAGTTTGATCTAAATGTCTGTTGTCTTTTAGACGCACGACGTAGGATTTGGTATTCCTAATAAATTTTGAAGTCTATGGCGAGACTCATCAAAATGAATAGATAATCTAGAATAGAAACGATCGAATCGGTTCAATTTAGAAATTGTGAGACCAGTGTAGTTTATGGTACCTTGAGTAGCTTTAAACTACATTGACTCTTCGACGATTGAGATTTAACAAAACGAACTGCATGTTGGCATAGTTAAATCCATATCATTCATTAACCAATGTTAATACAAAACCTTTTTGGCTGGGAGTGTTCAGAACCAAACAATATCTCAACTAATGACAACAGTAATGACTAAACAACAAGGAAACAACGTTTCACTGCTTCGACACACTCTTGTCGTCAGATTCCAAAGTGCAACACACAAGAAAACAGGTCTCAACTTTATGACCGAGGTCAAATTAAATCTCGTGGATTTAAACGGTTGTTAAGGTTAGTTTTTTGTTGTGGGTTTTAGGCTTAGCGTTTCTAAGTTCAAATTGGACAATGCGACTTATAGGGTGGGAAATATGGTAGTTTAAACCTGATTAGTTTATTTACTAACTTGTGTTTGGACGACCTTATTATCCCATGAAGTCGGTGAGTTTGTGAGATCTTTGTCTTTTGTGGAGTCATTGAACGCCTTGTAAGGTTTGATCTGATTTCGATGTACCCATTTAGCAATTGGCTCTTTGCGGCCTTTGCTGATTTTGATTTCGTAGACGACTGAGGACACTTTGTCTGTTATCAGATGAGGTCCAGTCCACCTGGGCATTAGTTTGCGGGCGAGAGTTCCGGTCTCGGACCCTCCTTTCCCGGTTGCTGGGGCGAACGTATAGTACCAGACTCTGTCTCCCACTTGGAGTTCATTGTGAGAGGCCTTTTGGTCATAGTACGCCTTACGTCCTTCAGCAGATTTTTCCAGGTTTTTCTGGGCGAAAGCAAAAGTGTTTCTGAGGTGTACATTCAAATCTTTGTCTTTGGCATGGCCTAACATCACCCCCCTTTGGTCATGGGGGACCACGAACACAGGTGAGGACGTCCGTCCATGGGCACAAGTTAGGATGCCACCGGTTAGTTTAAGCTGTTCGCGCAGCTGAGTGAAGACGGTACACAGGAATCGTATAGGTTTCGGCCAACGTATCCTCTTACGTTTACCTCTTTCCGTGTAATTTAGGTGCGTCTCAAACGTCAGTGCAGTCGCAGGTGTGTCTGATAGTACAGACTGCGACGGGTCACTGTCGTTGTGTATGTCTTCCCACCTCTCGACTGAATAGGGGCTCTTTGAGTCTGTAAAAACTATGTCATTTCTGATTAGTTCTAGACACAAATGTTCTTGAACCAAGGTTTCATCGAAAGCTTGGCTGATAGCCGAATTACCTGTCCCAGGGGACAGTACAGCAACCTCGGTGTGGGGTCCTTGGACCTCCACACCATTCTCTACCTGTGGTAGGTAATGTGAGTTTGCCCCCTTCTTGTCTGATGAGGGGTCCTCGTAATCTGCAACAATGATGTCCAAGTGACTGTCAGCGTTTGGTTGACTGTCACTTTCTGGACTCAGATGCCCTTGAACCAAGGTTTCATCGAAAGCTTGGTTGATTGCCGAATTACCTGTCTCAGAGGACAGTACAGCCTCTTCGGCGTGGGATCCTTGGATCTCAACACCTTTCACTACCTGTGGTAGGTAGTGTTCAGTGAGTGCTGAATGTGTCAGCTCGCAGAGGAGGCTTCCTTGTTGGGCCTCTTCTGTCTCACCTGTAGTTGAAGGTTCACTTACCGGGCTCTCGTCCTCGGATGAGGAGTCCCTTGTGTCCTCCGCGGTACCTGCGGTCAGGCAGTCTGTATCACCACTAGGAGGCACTTTTATTGGCAGGGGTTTACCCACTGTTGCCCACATTGTCTGTTGACCATAATCTATAATAGCGTCGAAGCGGTTTATAAAATCTTGGCCAACCAAAAATGGGAATGAGTCAAGGTTAGACACAAACACCGGGTGGCGTAGTGTCATTTCGCCAATCTGCATGTGAACCATAGCTATAGCTGTTAGGGTTGTTCTCGTCTCTGCGAGACCCTGCAGTTCGATAGCACATTTCTCAAAGGGTATTAGCCTGTCAACACCGTTAGCGGCGGTCCTCAGCTCCTCGAACAGCTTGGCCGACATAATAGTTATATCAGAACTACCGTCCAGGAGGGCTTCACGCTCAAGGACACCTTCCAGTGTGGTAGGCAGGTAAGCTTTCTTAGCCACCCCCCTTCGTATAAACTTACACAGAAACCTCACAGGTCTTGGCACACATTTCTGTTCACGTGTACCTCTGTCTGTGTAATCTTGTTTACTGTCAGCATCTCGTTGGCTGACAGCATCATGACCTTCAGGATGTTGTAGACTATCAGCAGTTTGTTTGCTGTCTTCGTCATCAACTGTGTGCTCTGAGTTGTCAAAGACAAGGTCACTCATTGTCCCAGTATGGTCATCCTCTGTATCA